>VXBN01004221.1:280998-299323 GCA_013397395.1 Sinosuthora webbiana
AAATAAGTCTGGTTGCCCTTGCAGCAGAACTAATCTTCCCTCAGCTGAGCTGTGATATAGATCAGTAACAAGAGCCACGCGCAGGGGGTTCCTTTGAAATGCATAATACCTCCTCGTATAAATTGGAGTTGGTGTGATGGAGCTGTGAGATGACATATTGTGGCATGACCCCTCTCCACTGATTGTGGGTGAACCCTGCAAAGGTAAATCTAACACGGCGCACACATCAGACAATTTCATTTTCATCACCCAGGGACAAAAACATGGCAACAGAATCTTTTCAAATGATAATCTGCATGCTAGGCGGAATATTTTCCCTTCCTCCTTCCTTTTTTTTTTTTTTTTTTTTTCCCCTATCTTTTTTTTTTTTTTCCTTTTTTCTTTTTTTTTTTGCATGTTCAATTCATGATGTGGACGAAAGGAATTACAAATTGCTTCCAAAGTTCATTCATTCCCTTCTTCTCATTCTTCCCTTTCTTTTCCTCCTTCTCCTTTGGCTTTTGTTCTCTCTCCCTTTTCCTCCCTTTTTTTTCTTCCTTTGTCTCCTTCTCTTTCACTTTTTTCTCTTCTTTCTCTCTCTTATTTTTATTTTCCTCTTCTGTTTCCCCTCTTTCCATTTTTTTATCTTCTTTTTTTTCCCCCCCTATCTTTAATATTCTATTTTCCTTTTTATGTACCCCCTTTCCCCCCTCTCTTCTCTCTCCTTTTCTCTTTCCCCCCCACCTCTCTTCTTTCCCCTTTTTCTTCCTCCATCTAAAAGTTTGGCATTGTGTGTGTATGTGTGTAACTGATTCATTCTTCTCATCCCCTCAGGGACATCCAGTAATAATGATTTATAGGAGTGCAAAAAATCTCTGCTCTCGCTGTTGCCAACTAATATCCCTCCCACCCTCCAAAAAGGGAGTTTTCTGTGCAGAACCTTCCCCCTCTCTTCTCTCCCCTCTCCCCCTTTGCCTTCCTGCACTTCTCCAGTCAGGAATTAGGGGAATTCAGCTGCTTTGCCTCGTGCCAGGCAGGAATATTCAGTCCTGCAACACCATCTCTCACCTGGAACTCGTGGCATCGGCTCACATGATGCCGTGGCCGCTCTTTGTGGTTTGTGTAGGGCTTGACACTTCGAGGCTGAGAAAATGCAAAAAATTCCCCTTTGATGTGGCGTCTCTGACTCACCACAAACCACTCCCCTCCCAAATTCCAGGGGTGGGAATTGCCAGAGCCCATCCAAGGCACAGAGCAGAGGGTTGGGGCAGGCCTGGAGGGTTTGTGGCTCCAGGGCTGAGCCCCAGAGCGTTGCCTGCAGCAGTCACAGCCCGCTGGGCTCCTGTGGCCAAAAATTGTCCTCGGTATCACACACCAGGGACACTGAGGGGCGTTCCTGAGGGCAGAGAAGAGTTTGGAACCCAGGCTCGGGATTGACCTGGTAAGAGATGCCAGTCCTGGCTCTGAATCCTCCTGCCCGGCCATTTTCCCTGCTAGAATCTGCACTAATTAATTGCTCTGCTGATCACCAGGCCGGCCGTGCCTTGGGCTGGCTCTTTGTGGAAGTGGCTGTGACACTCCAGGCCCTGCGGGCAGGAACCGGGAGGAGTTGGGGACAATCCTCTGGGGTCATTCCTCTCCTCTTCCCTCTGTGGGGTCATTGCTGGCACAGCTCTGGGGGTGGCACAGGGTGGGCGTTGAGCAGGGGTTGTCCCTGGGTGTCCATCACTGCCCATCCCTTGGCGGCAGGACAGCCCTGGAGGGAGCAGGACAGCCCTGGAGGGAGCAGGACAGCCCTGGAGGGAGCAGGGCATGGCTGTGGGAAATCCCCACTGAGTCTGTGCCTCGGTTCCCCCATCACCGTGACAGTTTGACTGACAAAGCGGAGCAGAGAACTCGGTGGTCTCACAGGTTTTACCTCTCACAGGTTTTACCCCCTCCAGGAGGAGTCCCGCAGCTGCAGGGAGACACCGATCCCCCCTCGGAAAGGAGAAACGGACAGAGCAACAAGGGTTTGATGAATGTGCTGACAATTAAACCATCCTGGCCCGGCCAGGAGTGAGTGGGGAGGCTCAAATCCGCTCCCAGCTCGGGGTTATCCCAGCCCTGATCCTGCCAGAGGAGTGGTGTCCCCGACGCCGGGTGACACTGCCGCTGCCGCCGTCAGCCGGTGACACCCAGATGAGTTTGTCGGTTCCGCGTAGCGTGATTGCCATCTCCTCCTCGCACGGCGCGGCAGCCAAATCGAAGGAGAAAAGGTCAGGAAGCCCTGGTCATCCTCTCCCTCCCTCCCAAATGGCTGCTTCCCCCGGATGGAAACGAGAGATGACAGGTCCCCGTGTCGCCGGCAGCGCGGAGGGAGGCGCGGAGGGGAGCCGGGCTGGATGGCAGCGAGCGCAGCCCGTTAATAACCGCGGCCTGCCCGGCCTTCCCGGCATCTGCCAGCGCCAAAGTGACGGTGACAAGTCCTTTGATTAGAAACACGTCCCCACCGCCGCCTCCCCCGCTGCGGAAGTTTGTGGGAAGCACCACCCTCTGCTTAAAATCCTCCGTGCACAGGGAGGTCACCTGGGGGATGGATTCCTTGTTTTTTTTTGTCTTTACATTTTGGTGCAGCAATGTGTCAGCTCAGGTCCGGGAGAATCTCAGCCTGAAAACACTTTTTGGTTGGTTGTTTTTTTTTTCCTTCTTTCCCCCATTCTTCACGTATTTTTTTAGAGAAGGAACAGTATTAATAGCACCCATCCTATTGTTGGCCCCCCTGCAGTTATCCCCTGTGTGAAGAGCACCTTACCTCAGTGCTTTCCAAGAGAAGTGTAACCACTTCGGGCTGTTTTGCACTGCTAATTGTTTTTTATTTTTTCTATTTTTATGCAAATGTGAAAAATCCTCATTTGAGCCGTCTAAAAATTACTATTTTTACAGCCAAGTGCTTTTATTTGGGTTTCAGGGAGGAAGTGCTGCCCTGAGAAGGCTGGAGGACATCACAAAAGAAAAAGGGGGGGATTCAATATTTGCCACGGATCTGCAGGACCTGGTGGCAAAATGGGACGGGGAAGGAGATGATGACAGGTAGGGAAGGTGAGAAGTGGCTGCAGGATCGTCCCTGTCGAGGCAGGTGAGATAACCCAGCTCTGTAATGCCTCACCCAGCTGCAAAGCTGCCCAGGAAATTCATCTTTTCATAATATTTTTACCTGTAGCTCTTCCCCAAGTCCCCCTGGGATGTCTTTAACGGGGTGCACGGGATTTTTTCCTTCCTTTCTTTCTTGTTTGCAGAAGAAAAACTTTTTTCGCAGGAGACGTGGGGAAACAAACCCTCCCTTCTTCTGGTGGGAAAATAAGTGCCAGCTTTGTTCACCTCTATTTCTGTGTAAATGGGGTTGTTAGGAAGAGAGACTGTGCCCGGGGTAGGCAGAGCCTCACCTGCCTCGCAGACAAAACCCATCACGCCTGACAGCACGAACCCAATGATTTCAGCGCCTTTCCAGTGGGGAGAGGAAGGCACGGGAATGAGAGGAAGAGAAATGCACGGTGTCCAGGTGGAAAGTGTTTCCCCAGCAGTGCGATTTTTCCTGGGAGCTGAAGCCAGCACACGCTCAGTCTCCGTGGCAGGGCTGCTCCAGAGGCGGGAACTTTTTCCAGCTGCTCGCCCTCCCCTCCCTTAGAATCCTATAGATTTTAAGATTAAGGTGCTTTTGTTTCCCGGCTGTGTCTGGGTCGCCGTTTGGAACTGATATGACAGGCCTAGGGCTAGCAGAGGAATTTGTTACAAGTTCCCATTTCGGGAGCGTGTCGCCAGTCAAATAGCCTATTTACTCTCCCGGGGATCTATTTTTAAAAGTTATTAGCAGATTACCGGTTTTCTATCAACCTCGGGCACCAATCTCCCAAAGATGCTATTGTACTTTAATAAGGTGCATTCGATAATCCCCAGATAAAGGCGTTTGTGAAGTGAGGGGGGAGGAGAGGGAGAAACTCTTGCACCGACCCAAGCGAGGGGCACGCAGGCCAGAAAAGGGTTAAACACACTCGTGTTTCTAAATGGCTGAACTACTGTATGTTGTAGTTTTCAACTGCAAATCATCTTTAATAGCAGACATCACGGGATGGCTCATTACATTAAGCTATTTTTCATGCTATCTCCTGTAATATCCTTTAATCCAATGCGTTTCAAATCACCTCGGGCTAAAATAAGAGACATAGCGATGTAATAGCCTAGTGTATTAGTGGGTTAATTGCCCTGTTGTACTCTCTAGTAGATATCTCTGGAATGAGTTCTATATTAATTGTAAATTGCTTAATACATTTAACTCCTTGAGCAGCTCGGCCCTCCTCTCTGTCTTTGATGAGCAAGGAAACTTTGGAGTTGGGAGTAGTTGGGATTTTTGGTGGCTGAGCCCTCGGGGTGCCCGGCCCTTCCCCGGGAGCTCCGAGCGCTCACATCAGCCTCTGGCGCTCAGGCAGAGCCAGCCTGAAGCACTAAAAGGAAATTATTGTTTTTTTTTTTTTTTTTCCTGGCAGGGGCCAAGTTCTGCAGCCTGCAAAGGCACGACACCTCGCTCAGAGGGAGCTCAGAGCCAACTCCCCGCACAGGAGCAGGGCTGGCACTGCAGAGCTGCAGGACTTTGTGCCCTGAACTGGACCATCAGAGGATGGGGAGGAAAAGGGGAAGGTTTAAATAATACACAAGATTTTGTCTTGCCAGGGCCGTGGCCGGGAGGGGAAGATGGATGGAGTGCTCTGCAGCTCTGCCAGAGGATGCAGCAGTGGGTCACTGACACACTCAGCTCACAAGGTATCGCCCAGAACGTGCAGCAGTTTTCTAAAATTACTTCTGCAGCACCAGGCGGATTTGCAGTCCCTGTTCTGAAGGCTGGGACATAAGTGTCACCAGGCTACCAGAGGGTAATGTCACTAATTTCTCTGGAGTGCTCCCAGTGTACATCAGGGGGGTGCAAAACCAACAGGCACGGTGGAGGTTGGAGCGGGTTGTGTAATTTTCAGGTGAGGCATTGTTTATTCATCTCTTTTGGGACATTCTGGAGACTAAAACTCCTGGCAAAACCGTTAGTGTCAGTTTAAAGGAAAGGCATGGAGGAGGAGGAATGCTGAGAAGCTTCTTGTTTTGAAAATTCAGCAGGAATTCTTCTCTGAAGCGCCACCTTAACCCCAGCAGGATGGCAGCAGCGAGGGAAGGACACTGAGGTCAGTGCTCTGAATTTCACCTGTGTGACCCAAAGTCCCATCTTCCTGCTCTGCCCTGTGCAGCTCAGCCTGTCCCCAGCACAATGTGGCCATGGAGCAGCAGCCTGGCTGCGTTATGGATCCCTTTCTTTACACCTGACAATCAGTTATAATTTATATATTAATTATAATACCATAAAGATGGCATTCAGGACACCTTTTTGTAAAACTTTAATCTCGGATTCCGGTGGTTCTGATGGAGAATCTCCTTCCAGCTGAAGGGTTTCCCAGCAGAGCTGCTTTGCTTCAGGTTTGTAACAGAGGGGCTCAGACAGGTCCTTCCCAGCCCTGACCTCCCTGTGCTTTACATGGACAGTTTGGGCTAAAAAAACCATCATCCCTCTGGTTTAAAACCTAAGATATTTGTGAGAGGTTGTGCACAAGAATTTCCTAACTTGTGAAGGAAAATGCCTGTGAAGCCAGGGAGACAGTTGGGTTTGGAAGGGGAAGACACAGAGTGCTTAGACTGCTGGAAAAAAAAAATCCATCAAGTAATTCGCTACCTATAAAATAGGTGGTAATGCAACCTGAGCTTAATTTTGATGGCACACTGTACTTCATAACAGTGACAACACCTTAAAAACGTAATGAAAGGGCCTGATTTATTGCTGAAATAATCCACTTAGCACTCCAATAAATAAAAGGAGAAAATACAACCGATGTTTCGTCAGAAGGGGGGGGGGGGAAAGAGAGAAAAATCGCAGCGTGTAGCAGTTTTCTGGAGATGCAGCCAGAGTTTTGGGGTTGATTATTTTCCTGGGGACAAGTATAAATTCCCAGTTAGATTTTAAGATTTAGAGCTGATGTCCACTTTAAAAGCAGCAGCAGCCCTGTGACACAGCAACATGGGGACCACGACAAGGGGGAGGAGAAAACACTGAAAAACCACCAACTTACAAATACCTGATTTTGAAGATGCTCTCGTAGCCATTAGGAAGTGCAAAGCAAACACGTTTCCCCCTCGTGCCAAATTTGTTTTAATAACATGAGGTTACTTCTGCAAATGTCAGCTCCACCCTCCTCTCCCCATCTCGCCCGGCCCACGGCGGAGCCTGGCGGGTTTTACACTCCCTCTACATCACTCCTATTAATCTGTTTAATCTGCTCCAGGGCCTGGCAGTGGCAATGACAGGAAAAGCAATAAAACGCTCCCGTGGCAGATGTCTGTGTTCAGGTGTCCTGAGAGCAGAGCTGCTGCTGCTTCCCCAGGGATGAGGAAAAAACTTCCCAGTGCAGAAACAGTCACACAGCTGGAGTGGACTGAGGGATCTGGGCTCGGACACCAAAGGTTTTAGGACACCAAAGGTTTTAGGGCCGTGAATGCTTCGGGGTGACCTAGCTGTGACTTTTCAGCACCTGAAGGAGCTGACAAAAAAAGATGGAGAGAGACTTGACAAGAGTGACAGGACAAGAGGGAGCGGCCCCACACTGACAGAGGTTTAGGTGGGATATCAAGGAGAGGTTCTGTTCCCATCTCCCAGCCCAGGTGTCAGTGCCAGGGCTGCCCAGCCCTTCAGCCATCACTAAACTGAAAGGGCAGGAGCAGGGATAAAAAAACGAGGGGAGAAAAATCAGCAAAACGCAGCCACGCTGCCCATTTTGGGGGATATTTTTCTCTGGGTCCTCGGAGCAGCCTCCCCTGGTTTTCCCCTGGTTTTTCCCTGTTTTTTCCCCAGTCTCCATCCCTTGTGGGCACGCCTCAGGCTGCAGGAATGGCCCCAGCGCCGGCGCCCCTGCCCGGCCCTAATTGGCCTGTTTGTTTTGCAATAAGTGATTCCCGCCTGTCTTGGGGTGGATTGTTTTTCACACCATTAAATGAAGTTCTGCTGTATTGATCCCTGTTTTTCCAATTTGAGGCCTGAAAAGTGATGAAGACATTTTCTTGTTTTCTCATGTACTTTTTCCCCCACCTCGGTTCATTTAGGTGACCTGTCTTTAGTTCCTTGCTCTTGGCTCGCTGTAATTGCTTCTTCAGAGTAATGTTACACCGTGGCACTGCAGCCGGGGGATGGCTTCATGGGAGTGATAAGGACAGCGGAACAGAGCGGCGTTTGACTCCGATAAGGGCAGCAGAACAGCACAGCCTTGCAGAAACAGATAAAGGAGGGTGAGTTGGGCAAAGAGAAGCCGTGCAAAACGCGAGCAGGAGTCCAGCCCGGCCCTGCGAGGCCGGCAAAGCGGGAGCTGTGCACAGGGACGATGGTGTTGTGCCCACTGAAAAGTGGGGAGTGAAGAACAACCGCCTAAAAATGACGCCGGGCGTGAAAACCGACCCTAAAGGACAGCTAAAGACTTCGGCTAAGGGGCGTGGTTATGTAAAATAGATTGATACATATGCATGAGTGGGGGAGTGGCTAATGAATATATAATCAGGGTGTGTGATTACCCGGCACTGGAGCAGAGAGAGGAAGGGTTCTCTGGGCGCTCAGCACAAGGGCTGCTTGCTAATGCTCAGAACTGGTAGAAAGTTTTTATCTGACTGATAAAATCAGTGTTGAATCATCCTGCAATGTTTACTGGGGAAGGTTTGTCACAAATGANCTGTCTGGCTGATTCTGGCATGGCGTTGAATCATCCTGAAATGTTTGCTGGGGAAGGTTTGTCACAAATGACACCTCAACAGCAGCATCTCTCTGCTGAAACCTCAGTAGGGCAGAGCAGAGCAGGAGCACTGGACAGCTTTGTCTCTTCAGGGTGCTTAATATTTTTTCTTAAAAGATGAAAGCGTGGTGGAACATCATCTTTGGCCACATATTGTCACTTCTGTCCTCTTTACCTTTGTGAGGAATCTCAGTGCTCCAACGTTTGCCTTATATTTTGGCAGGTTTTTGTTTGGCATTGATGGGAGGGGTGGGTTTTTCTAGAAGGGGCGAATAGAGCGAGTGCTGAACTCAGGTTTAATTAAGGAGGGAGCAGTGGTTGCTCCAACTCAGCCTCACTTGCAATTATTTAATGAGTGAGGTCTAAACGGAGCTGCATGCACACAGAGAAGTTTTCCAGTGGCTCTGGAAGGCTCCAGCCTTGCAGAATTTGCTGATGAAAACCAGAAAACACGAAGCCAGGGAGGTTGGGATTGTTTCCTGTATCCCTGAGCTGTTCCCACCGGGCCTGGCACAGCCTGGGATGCTGCAGGTGGAGGGAGGGAAGGCAGGACCTCTTTGCTGGCTCAGTGTGTGGATTTACAGTTTGAGTTGTGAAGTGTCTCACAGCAGCACCCTGGGTACCTCTGCACTCCCCAGGCTGCCTCCCCATGTACTTCTATCAAGGGGAGAATGGACTAGACATAGTAGACAGACAGAAAATACACAAACAAGGTGGGCTCAATAATTTCCTTTTTTTCCCCCTCTCCAAATCCTTGGGAAAAAAAGCTAAAAAAAATTAGGTGGCGATTCGCAGAAACGTTCAAATCTGATCATTGCCTAAGAGATTGGAAAGGATTTAGGGTTTTTAAATTTATTTTTTTTTAATTGTAAACTACCTTATGACAATTGGTGATAAAAGAGCTGAGCCTTTCAAAAATCCATTTTAATAAAACGCCATATGACCTCATAGATATGCATAGGATTTAGAAATAACATGGATTTTAATGAAGGCACTTGAAAGGTATGGTGCCATATTGCAATTTTATGGAAGATCTTAGATTAATGAAATTAAACGTGAACTGCATTGTTTAGATGATGAACTTAAGGTCATATCTGCAGCATTTGAAAGAGAAACCTTGAGTGGAGGGTGTAGAATCATTGATTTAGACCCTGGTAGACAGCTGAATAGCAAGCACTGAAGCATGAAGGTAAATTCCCATATTTCATTGTTAGAAGGTTAGCTGGTGGCTGCCAGCTTTTCAGTGATAATCACCAACCAATTCCACCCTGTTTCAAAAAAGATTTTGCCTTTGTGTCGCTGAGACACTTTTAAAAACCATTACTGCTCAAAGCAGGGGCGCACTGTTTAAAGGGGAGCCATTTCTGCAGAATGCAGGGCGGCACCGAGTCCATGCTGTCCTTGGATAGTGATGCTATTAAGTTCATTAGGATCATCGTCCATTTAAAATGCTCATGAGGAGAATTGCCGGAGACGCCGGAGGTGCCTCCTGCTGCAGCCCCCCAGTGATGTGTCACCAGTGATTAGCTCTCCTGCTTCCTTTAATTTTGGGTAAGACAAGGGGCCCTTTCAGGTCTGAGTCCCGTCTCCATCCCCGCACGCACACACGGGGAATAAATGCACGCACATGCACACGTCTTAAACTAACGGACGTGAATTTGTACAACAGGAAAATTGCAAGGGACGAAATCCTCAGGCCTTAGGAGTAAGTGATAATAGAATGATACTGCCAATTACTGCTGGGGAACAGTGTTGTCACAGGGAGCAGCTCCTGGAGACCGGGGAGGATGAGGGGCGGGGAGAAGATTCCCTCCTGACGGTTCGCCGTTAAAGGGAATTTGTCAAGGGTGTTAAAATTAGATCTAACTGGGCCAGATCCTCAGATGACATAAATCAGCCTGTAGACTTCAAACCCCGATCTGGCCACATGCTCCTCTTTGTTCTTTCTCCAATCTTTGTCATCTGCAGCCAAACCCTGCCCGGGTGCTGTTCGAGCCCCACTTGTGCTGTCCCAGCCTTGCTGGTGAGGAATATTGTTATATTTGCAGGGAGCATTTAGCTCCTGGAGTGGCCTCATGGGGTGCAGGGCTCTAGCTGGGCTCCTGAGAGAGCAAAAGACGCTCTCAGGTGGGAACTGAGACTTCTGTGTCTGATGTTCTTCCTTGTGTGTTCTCTTCCAGGCTGAATTTTTGGCAAGCTAAAGCTGAACCCTGCTGCACGGTGAAACCATGTGAAAGCTGCCAGTAAGGAAACTAAGTGAGAAATAGTGTTAGATAATGGCTGTAAATGCATTATGATCACTCTTTTCATTAGAAACTTCCTTGTTTTCTCCCTGGTGTGCACCACAAACAACTTGCACGTGATTTATCTGTGTGTGCTTGGGAAGGAGAGGCAAAGGGGAATAAAGTCTTTGCCATGAGATGTTTTAAAAGGCAGTTGGGACACTCAGAGACATGCTGCTTATTAAAATAAATGGAAGCTGCGTGTCTAAGTCCCCTGGTCATCCTTGGGAGCCCTGTCCCCAGTGTTTGTCTTGCAGTGGTTTTTCCAGAAGGGGGAAATCCCATTTCCAGGGTGTATCTCAGTGCGACTGGACAGCAAAGAGAGGATCACACCATGGTGTAAAGGTTTGAAATAGGGCAAAGCACTTTCTGGGAAGCTGTCTATAGAAAAACAAGTCCAGGTTCCACAGAAATTAAGGAAATGTGGCTCCCCTCTCCCATTTCCAGAGGTCTCTGCTCTGTGCAGCTCTTGGGGTTGGACAGGCTCACCCTGCTGTGTCCAGTTCTGCCGAGCTTTTAATACATTTATAACTCCCCACCCTGTCGTAAATCTTCTGACAAATATTTTTTAATTTTTAGAAGAATAAACTATTGGCACTGTCCACTTTGGAAACACTGGCCCATTAAGCCTAAAGAGGGAAGTTAGGGCGTGTTAAATATCAATTGATTATAAAACCCATATTAATTGACATTCAGCAGCCCCGCTAATGGAGAGGAGCTCATTACATAGCAGTTAACCCTCAACGCATATATATTAAATAATCAATTAGTATTTATTTAACATACAATAACCTCCCCATTAGTGCTAAATTAAAAGCCTCTTTACGGAGGCCTTGCAGAACTGTGCGCTGTGCTAACCTGGAGCCAGGGATCTGCATTAACAGCCTCAATCTTTGTCACCTCCGGTGCCCCCCAGGATGATTTTAAGATGTTAAGTGAAAGAGTAAAGGGGCTCTGTTGGTGACAGTCACTTGGCCCTGCCGGGGAGGGGGTCAGTGCCAAAAAAATGTTGGTGAGTTGCTGCCCATGTGGTCACAAGAAAGATGCAGAGACCTGGCAGGTGATGGGTAAGAGGAAAACAGAGGGATTTGTACTCCAGTAAAAGACTTTTGAGGTAGAAGAAGAGTATTTTCAAACGGGAAAAAGAGAGGGGAATGAGCAGAGGAGACAGGCAGGCAGCAAGGCGAGATAAAAGCCAAGAAGTGGCACGGTTGGGTAATAGAAACAGGGCAAACTGGGGAACTGGGAAAAGGAATAGTTGAACTAAATTGCCCAAAATGAGTCTCTCCTGTGTTATGTCCTGAGCTGCCATTTATGCCTGTGTGGTGTGTGGAATATTACAGGTGGATTCACTCCCATCTCTGTCTGAGGTGTGATAGGAGGGGGATAGAAGGGAGCTCTGCTGTTTTCCTTGGAGCCTGGGTGAGTTTGATATTGGGGTCTAATAGGCCCGGACCCTATTTGGAGCTGAATTACATCACATGCCTATGCAATAATCTCTTTTCTGGTGGGGGGAAGCTGGGAAATCAAGCAGCTTCTTCAAAAGTCAATTCTGGTACTCAAAACGGAGCCAGCTCAAGAAATTGTCATTGATCCACTTCTGAACTTGGAGCAAATTTCCATAAAAATAATCAGATCCTCTCAGCTGCAGGAGTTTTAATGCCATGTGTTTGCCTGGGTGGGATGGGCAGGCTGGGAGAAGAGGAGCTGAGCAGTGATTTGGGTTAATTTCCCTCCTCTTCCCTGGACCAGTCCTGAACGGGGAGTTACAGGGTGAGGGGGTGGGAGATGACGCCTTGGCTGCTCTCTTTGCAACTTCTTGGCAAAAGGGAATAAAAGACAGCAAATTGTTTGGCCTGATCCTTAGTGGATGAAAACTGGAGCAGGCTTAAAAAAAAAACTTGATTAATTTAGGCTCCTGGGAATGTGGCTTGGCTGGAAACCCCTTGGGAGCCGGGAGAAGCTCTGACAGTGGGGCAGCCGGGTCCAGGCTGGAGCAGGTAATGACAGCTCCATCTCAGAGGTGTGAAGAAGAGCAGGAACCCTGTGGAGCAGCCCTGATGGGATGGGGGGTTTCAGACAGGTGTGAAAGGGGGTGGGTGCCCCCCTTCCCTCACTGCCCCCCTCCAGAGGGAGAGGGAGAATCCTGGGGCAAAGGGAGACGAGGAGATCTGGGGCTGGCAGAGATGGGGCAGGAACAGGTGAATAACCACGGATTTGAAACGTCAGCAGGCAGAGTTTAATGAAGGGATAAGAAAAAAAAAAAAAAAAAAACCAAAAAATGGAGATGAGTGCCAAGACTGTCTGAAGGGTAATAACGAAGCTGATGGAAAAATTGCTTTAACCACTTTGGATCTCAGGGAAGACCCAGATGTAATTTTACTGAGAAAATGTAATCATATTTCAGGCTTCTCAGCCCTGCCAGGGAGCGTAAGGCACGCACACATCACCGCCTGCTCTCCCTGAAACTCAGGAGGACTTTGCTGTTGGCTGCTCACGATGGTGGAGAGAGACCTTGGAGGTCTTTTCCCTCCAAGGACAGCGCCAGCTGTTCGGGCAGGTGACGGTCACCTGTACTCACAGGTACATGATGTATTTGTAGCACTCACAATAAATTACTTCTTTTTTTTTTCCCCTCTCCTCACAGCTTCTGGAAACATTCCCGGTGGCCGGCCTTATTCATCAGGGCCGTTACATTTCTGCGAAGAGGGGAAGTACCTTTTTCTCTTTTCCCCTTTATTAGCATGTGCCGCGGTGCGAGGCTCTGCCGCGCCGGGGAGGGAGCCCCGCCGTGAGCGGCGCTGGGCAAACACGGCCGAGGTGACAGTGACAGTCCTCATCACGGGGTGTTAGCGACTCAAACAGCCACGTCAGTCAAGGAACTTGAGGGGAGGGGGAAGCAAAAAGGGAGAAGGTGACGGTTTGCAAACGCTCCGCCGGTGCGCGGTTTTGCGGGGTAGGTGCGTCCGTCCTGGAGGTGTCTTGGAGGAGACGCAAAGGAGTTTTGTGCCGGGCAAGGAGGACTGCCGGGGCTTTGTTGGGTGGGTGGAAATTTCTTCCTCTTGGAGACTGAGGTAATCGAAGGGCTTTTGGAAAATTTCAGGAAATTGTCCAAGGCCAGGTTTTGCCTACAGGGCAGGCAAAATTTACTTATTTTTTTACTAATTTTACTTTACTAATCTATTAAAGATTAGCAGAAGAAAGTAGTAAAATAGAAGCAGTGATGCAAAAACAAACCCCAAAACTCCACCAAGCAAAACCTGATTTTTTTCCCCACAGTAGAATTTTGGGGTGTTTGAAATGTATCGGCATTTCCTAAAATCACCGATTTAATCCCTCCACACTGCAGCGGAAATACCAAACCTAAGAAATGTAGGAAATCAGGCTGAAGCTTTTCTATCACCCTGAAACTTTTACCTTAGAGAAATGATAACGCAGATGGAATTTCCTTGGGAAAGAACTGAGTAAAGGATGCTGAAGAATTATTTTAGTTAAACTGCCCGCGATGCTAAAAATTAATCCTGGAGTGGGACAGCAAAGAAACTCACGCTGAAATATTAATTCTGCTTCCAATCATCCAAGGAGTTCAGTCGCTGAAGTCAGGAGTGAATTCAGTCTGTCTGGTTTCCAGAGGCTTCAGGGAGGCCTTGCCAATACCGTTCTTTCCTGCTGGATTTGTCTGCGACTCTTCAAAGTTATTAGTGGAAATAATTTCGTCTCTGAAGGAGCCTCTGTCCTGCCGGTGTGTGTCTGCTGCGGATTGCTCCCTCTCACACCACATCTCCCCCGAGCCCAGGGAGGCAGCTGTGCCTGCGGGGTGTTGTTCAGCCCTTTACCCAATTATCCAGGCACGGAACACCCATCCCGAGCTCATCAGGAAGGACAATCTTCTCCGGGTGAAAACACTCCCTGAGGACTCGCCTCTGCCGCGGCGCCTTCGGGGAATGAAACCACTAATTATAGGAGATGAGTGTTTGCCGTTGTATACATGATGTTAAGGGCAGAAATGGAGATCCCACCGGGTCCCAGAGCCATCCCATGGCTTTGCTGTGCTCTTTCCGTGTGGGACTCTCCCCTTTGAAAATCCCAATCTGAGCACCAGTGTGCAGAACTTTATCGAGTGTAAGGACAAGTAATTCCTGTCTGTAAGGAATAATTCCTGCTTGTAAGGAATAGGTAATTCCTCTCTGTACCCCATTACAAATCCTCAGCCTGCAGGCACCTGGGCAGAGTAAGATGGTGATTTTAGCTGTATCAGCTCTATGGTTTCTTGTCCTCCATCTCGGTGGAAGGATGGCTGGCAGTGCACAGGATTTCAGCTCTGCAGAAGTTCCAGCACCTGCCCATAGACTGTGCAGCCTGAGGAAGATGTTCCCTGTTTTCTGAACGACAGGGTGCAATCACCCCACATATGTCCTCTATCTATTGCCTCTCTGGGCAGGGAAAACAGAAATGCCTTTCCCACAGTTTTATTTATTGGCTTTCCTCCATTTCCTGGGAAAATCCCTTTTTTTTAAAAGTACTTTTGTGTGTGCACGTGAGCTGTGTGGGGTAGGCGTGCGTGTGTATGTGCATGTGTGTTTAGGAGGCTAAAAAAAATCTCTTGCTGTCAGCAAGTGATGTTAAAAACCTGCTCTGACAAGGCTGGTTGTATATTTACAGTTGGTGAGAGCGAAGGCTTCATCAATCTTCACGCTTTGAAAGGGACAGGCCCGCTCCCATGAGCACCTGCTCCGGGAGAACAGCTGAACTGTGACTTTCCAGGGAGCTGGCTGTAAATTTTAGCCATTCCCCCCGCAGCCCACGCATGCTTGAGCTCTTTAACCTTCCCAGGCTGGCAGGAGTCCCAGCAATCAGTTTAGTGCAAAGACCAGGGGTTCTTTTTAATTAACCTTTTGTTTCCCGCTGCAGGTGTTTCAAAGTTTTCTTCATGTTAAAAAGGAAAGGGGGGAGCGGGGGGGAAAATTGTTTGCAGAGGTGCATCCAGTTTTTCCACGCTTGGTGATCAAAGGGGATCAGCCTTTCTCATGTTTCCCCTCCACGTTCACCTCTTGGATGTGTGTCTGTGCCAGCATCCGCTGGGAATCGGCAGCAAGGTTTCCCTTTGGGCGCCTGCAGAAAGTATTCCTGGGAGTGCACCGTGCTGGAAGAAAAGGGAATTATTGCCCTGTTTGATCAATGGGATTATTAGTAGGACAAGGACCTGTTGTATCGCTAAGAAAATTCATGTGTGGGAATTTATCACAAGGGGGAAAAAAAAAAAAAAAAAAAAAGAAGCGTTCGAGCCCCACTTAAAACAATAAAATATATCTTTGAGGGAAAGTTTCAGACTTTCCTGTATAAAGGAATAATGGTTTCTGTAATTTAATAGGTGGTAAATTTGGTGAGGAGTGCCAGCAAATCCATTTCACGTAATGATATTTTATCTCCCTGGGTACGGTCATTTTCATGAATGTCTTTTTATTGGTTCCCTTGTCCCACGGAGTGTCCAAGGTGGTGCTGCTCATCCTCGAATGCCGAGCACACACAGAGGCAGGGATGGCTGGAGAAAACTATTAATAATGGTGGCACAAAAAATGGGCAGGAACTGTGTGACAGTTAAATGTGCTCCCTATAAATAAAGAACATTTCTATTTGACCCTCAGGGCTGTGGCTTTTCAGCACTTACTTTTGTAGGAGTTAAGGTGGTCACAGCTATTAAAAACTAGAGATAAGCTGCAAGAAAATTCAGGTGAGGATAACAGGGTAAAAAAAAAAAAAAGGAAGAGGGTTTCCAAGGAAGACTTTGCTGAAAGTTACAGCTAGAAAAAAAGTAATCTGAAATAGCCCTTGGTGAGGGATTTTGTTTACATAGGCCAGGGCAATTTGCTTCTTGGGAAAAAGGAGTGATTTATTCTCTTGGTATCTAATTGCAAATTCACAGAGGCAAACCTTTTCCTCATGTAGCTCTGCTGAGATGGACAGGAGCATTAGTTACAAAGGTTCACAGGTTTTTAGAACCCTCGCAGTGTACATCAAATGTAAACTAAAACTCACAGTTATGGTTTCATTCTGGCTGGTACTTTATGCTGACTAGAGGTAGCAACCACAATCTGTGAGTGCTATCACACAAAATAAACTGAGTTTCAGGAAAGGGAACTGAGAAAATTTTCTTGAGGGGCAAAAAGAAGCAGCAAGTTGGAAGAAGATCAGAATAAAATGGAAGGAAAGGGAAAATATACAAGAGTGGGTTTCCGAGAGGGAATATATGGTATTATTTATGTGATCCATGCACTTGGTATAAAGTGACCCAGAGAAGCTGTGGCTGTCCCTGGTTCACTGGGAGTGTCCAAGGCCAGGTGGGACACTGGGGTTTGGGATGACCTGGGATAGTGGAAGGTGTCCCTGCCATGACAGGGGGTGGGATGAGATGGGCTTTAAGGTCCTCTCCAACCCAAACCATTCTGTGTTTCACAGTCAGCACAAGATCTTTGCTGCCTTCCCTCTCAGGTGCCATACACGTGTGGAATCAAAACTGTCTGAATTTTGCCTTTTAATAATCCCAGCACCAGCGTGGCCGGTTGCCTGCCTGGGAGATCTGCAGACCTGCCTGCCAGGAGGAACAAGGATGTGCCAACCTGTGGTCCTGGAACTTCAAATTCAGAATGGAGCATGGAGCAAAAGGAGTGACAAGATGAGCCGTCGTGGGAAATGAAGGGAAAACTGTGAAAATGGTTATAATAAATAATGAGAAATGTAGCATGGGCCAAAGGAATAATAGATCAGCAGTGGGAAGACTCTAAAAGCTGCTGAGAGTTATTGATAGACATTGTGTAAGGAAAAGAACATAAAAAAAGGAACCCCTGACAGTTTTGCCTTCATGCTCACAAAGGCAGGTGGCAGGGCAGATGCCAAAGGGAAAGATAAATATCCCTTTGCATAAAGAGGAAATATTGAAGGAAACTGGGCAGAGGTGACGGGGAAATTAAGAGTGTTAAAAGACCCTGAAAGCATGTGGTCCACGTCAAACCCCCTTCAGGATTTTGAGCCAAGTCAGCAAAACCTGTGAAAAATCTGTTGGGGGAAATGAGAACCTCTTTGAAGACCAGTAATGGAGAAATCCTACAAGTGTCATGTCCAGAAAGGAAAGGTGGTGGTTCAGAAGAAAGTGCCTTGCATGGCCAGGAGGCCAAAGTGTATTTTAATCTGGGATTGCCACTGGAGAAATAGTTAAGAGAAGTTATGAGTTTAATTAAGGAAAACCATCAAGGATTTTAAAAAATTGGGATCCGCGCCAAGAAAGGGAGAACAAAACTGACAGCAGCTTTCTGAGGAATTAATGCAAATCACAGGCCAGGGAAAAGCCAAAAGATATAACTTCTGCCGTGGCAGGAAAGGTTGGATATGACACAGTGGGGAAGTGTAATCTGGAGTAAAAGTGATGAGTGAAGGACATGGAAGTGGCTGATGGGTTCTTGCCACTGAGTTACTCGTGAGGGTGTGCTGCCTTGTGCTTGGAGGAAGTGAGAACTTCAGGATAAAGTGATTATTGGGGTGAATTTAACTGAGGGAGGCAAAAGGAAGGGAGCAAACCCAACCAGGGTTTGAGGGCACTTGGCTTGGGTGGGGAAAAGCAGCGAGCAAGAGTTCGACCCGAACACCGCCCGGCCAAGTTTCTGTGTTTCTGCAGCAAGTTTCCGTGAGAGATTTCTGACACAGGCACACCCTTAACGAAGCAAATCTCCAAGCATTGTCAAAGAGGGTAAGTGTACGTTGAAGAGCCGCCACCAGATGTGGCGCGTTGGATTTTCCCGTGTGGGGAGGAGGACGGGAAGATGGCGGGAAAGCAGAGAGTCTGTGGGGAAGGTAAGAAGGTGATGAGTTTGTGGGGAAGGTGGAAAAGTGGAAGGTCTGTGGTGGAGCTGGGAAGATGATGGGTCTGTGGAGAAGGTGGGAAAATGGGGAAGGTGGGAAAGGGAAGAGTCTGTGGGGAAGACGGGAAAGGGACAGGTCTGTGGGGAAGTGAAGTGTCTGTGGAGAAGGAGGAAAGATGTCAGGCCTCCAGGAAAAGTGGAGGGTCTGTGGGGAAAGCAGGAACGTGGAGAAGGAGGGAATGGGGCAGGTCTGTGGGAAAGGTGGGAAGGGGAGAGGGTGAAGGGTCTGTGGGGAAGGCAATGGGTCTGTGGGGATGGAGGGAAGGTGGAGGGTCTGTGGGGAAGGTGGGAAAATGGCAGGTCT
>VXBN01004221.1:299676-355371 GCA_013397395.1 Sinosuthora webbiana
GAAGGTGGGAAGGTGATGGGTCTGTGGGGATGGCGATGGGTCTGTGGGGATGGCAGGAAGGCGATGGGTCTGTGGGGTTGGTGATGGGTCTGTGGGGATGGCAATGGGTCTGTGGGGAAGATGATGGGTTTGTGGAGAAGGTGGGAAGGTGATGGGTCTGTGGGGATAGCAATGGGTCTGTGAGGAAGGTGGGAAGGTGATGGGTCTGTGGGGATGGCGATGGGTCTGTGGGGATGGCAGGAAGGCGATGGGTCCGTGGGGACGGCAGGAAGGCGGGAGAGTGGCGGCTCTCTGGGAAGGAGGGAAGGTGCCGGGTCCCCGAGCACATCCCCTCACAGCCGAGCACCCTCCGTGCCCGGCCGAGCCGACGTGGCCGCCGCCCGCCACTAGAGGCTGCTCCACACCTCATTAAATAAACACCAGCAGCAATTAACGCCCCGCAGCCCGGACGGGAAGGGCTTCGGCCTCCCGCTTCCCACCGGCGGGAAATGTGCGGGACATCCCCAGGGTCCGGTCCCCGCAATGAGTTTGTGATGTACGGCGGGAGTCCTGCTCGCCAATCCCCCGGTGGCTTTGCCAGGCAGAGTCCTGCCAAAAAACGCATCTCCACAGGTGCCCCTTGCCCGCTCCTTTGCAGGGGTTTTATTTTTGAGGTGAGCTCCTTTGTCTGGCAGGAGCAGCCGCGTGTGGTGTTGGCCAGGCAGCACCCCAGAAATTCATTCCCCTTTGGGAAAAAACCCAACAAACAGCCCAGGGGTGAGACACTCAGGTAGCAGCAGCACCGGTGCCACACTCATCATGCCAGGCTCAAACATCAGTGTTGGATGTTCCTGTAACTTGCACCAAAAATGCAGTGGCTGTTGTTAATCTTGGTGCTGCTGCTGCTCTCACAAAACAACGCACAACTTCACCCAAGCGTGCGGCTGTCGTTGTCCGCCTGGCACCTCGGGCTGCTGCCAGGGAAGGTTTTATAGGCTCTGCGTCTACAGTGAGTAAATATCAGCATATTCACCAGCCACCTTCCTCCTCTCCCCAAAGCTCAGGCTCTATTTCCGTTCCCCCCATCGCCTTCTTCCACCACCGACTTCATCTTATTAGTTGGCAAAATTATAGCCTTGCTGTAAACCTGGAATTCCGAACTGAGGAGAGCCCCTAGCAGCAACACTCATATTTTCATTTCGTATTTTTCACCGGTGATGTCGGTCCAGGGTTGGTTTTATTATTACTACTATTTTTTTTTAAAAACACTGCTCTGGAAGGCTAAAGCTGGAAAGCCCTATCTATTTCCTGGGAAAGCCAGTCTCTGTCTGTCAGTATCTGTCATGCCGTGTACACTGTGATTTAAAAACAGCTACAGCAATGCACAGACCAGGCTAGAGAAGGGATTTCTCTCCCTCTAATTCCCATATTCACTGGCCCACTGTATTTCTTGTTTAGTCCCTGTGCATGGGAAGGCTATACAAGAAATAAACATCAAAGAAGTGATGGTACCCTCTCTTTGCAGCCTGGGTGTTTTTTTGGAGTGGTCCTCAGCAGGGCCAGATGTTGGACTGGGCGATGCTTGTGGGTCCCTTCCGAGTCAGGGTATTGTGGAATATTCCCCTTGTCTTCCTTTTGTCTGGAAAACCCCCCTGTAGCATTTACTGGGTTTATAGCCTTTTATGGGACATGCGACTCTGGCATTTCATTGCTGCTCCATAATCAATGTTAATTCTCCTTTTATGATTTTAAAAATCTACAAGCTCTACTCCTCCCAACTCTGTAAAATGCCATTAGCGTGTCTCGGGATGATCCTGCTTTGTTTACAGATCCCTTGCTATTTTAAGTCTCTGTGTTTCGATGGTACAGTTACCAGAAAATGGATTAAAAATTAAACAAATGTATTGCTTTGTTTATTTGTTTTTAATGAAAGCTGTTTTGCAATTAGCTCTTTATTTGATCAAAGATTGCCTCTGAGTCAATCGTGTGGTTTTGCCCAGTCTGTGATTCTTTCTGTGAGATAACTGGGTCAAGTTTTGTTTGCGTTGTGACCCACATAAACTTCATGGTAAAACCACGCTCGGTTCTCCTTCCTAGGACCAGAGCAGCACATGGAGATGTGCCTGTAAATTAAATTAAAAGCACAACTGTTGTGTAAAGCTGTTTGATGTCAGCATATCTCACTTTTTCACGTGCATTTTCATCCCCTGCTCTAGCTGCCATTCCTCTTTGGGTTAGGTGCTGGATGAACATGACAGGCTTTGGTGGAGGCAAGGTGCTGCCCACAAATTGTGTGTGCTGCTTGTTGACATCCCTAACGATGAGTGTGTGCTGGCCAATCTCTGCTTTGGGCTGTCCCAGTTTGGAAACTCTCACAGCCATTTTTTAAATGCTGTTCCACCTTGTTTTGCAGTGCTGTGCCAGGCTTCAGACCGTTCCTCCTCCATGTTCATTTCCATCGTGGGCTCCTTCCTCCCCACGCAGCTTGGAGAAGGTGAGAGCAACTCCTGAGGCATGGCTGATCCCAGCTTGGCCCCAAACACTCATCACTACTGGAGGTAGCCCTGCAATTGATGTCCTCCCTGTGGCCCTGGTGTGGCCACTGTTAGCAGGGTCACTGTCCAGTGCTGTCTGAGGGACCATCATTTAGAATTAGTCTTTCTTAGACAGGAATCACAGCCTGGCCATCTCTGCCGGGAGAGTCGGCTCTCTGTTGGGATGGACAGGGCCACAGACAAATGGGTGCAGAGGTTTGAAGAGCTGTGCTAGGCAGAGATGAGTCTGGCCCTGGGTGTCTCTCTGGGATGTTCCTTCAGCATCTCCAGGCAGGTTTTGTCCCCAGCCCTTCCTGCAGAGCCTTTTCGGGGTCCCTCGCCGCGCTCCGCGGGCGTTTTGCAGAGACGACGTCTGGCTTTGCGTCGACGCCTCTTTGGCCCGTGTTTCGTGCCATCCCACGTGAATTGCAGGCTGTGCTGGTGGAAACCCGCTGCCTGGGATCTGCCAGGAATTGTTTGTTTTCTCGGGAAGCCTCACGGCCGTGCGTCGCCTTCCCCTTTTGCACACACAGCCCCGCGCGCGCGCTCACGCGGGCACCGCGCGGCAAATTGCTTATACACATGTAAGCAAATATCTTCTCAAATCATCTCTTATCGCCAAGTGGGGTGTGGTGCTTGTTGTTCGAGGGGTTGAGGTTGCCTTTCAATCTGCCAGGGCCAGCCTGACACCAAAAATAAACAGCATAAGCCTGGAACGGTTGTCACAAGGGGCAGAGAGAACTTGTCAGGCAGGAGTGTGTGAGCCGGCAAGATGATAATGTGGCATGACACTTCTGAAATGAGACACCGGTTGCCATGGTGAGGAGTCAGGAGGGACTATCTCTCCAGAGGCTGAAATAAAACATGCTTTAAATGATGTTTGATTAGAATTTAGATCATGTAACTGAGTGGCTGGACCCTTTCTTTTTTTTTTTTCCCCTCTTCCTTTTTTTCTTTTTTTTCCCCCTCCCTTAGCTCGTTGTCGTCGTCTGTGGCTGCTGGCAGAGTTCACTTTGGGAAGAAAGGGCTCGGGGTCCAGAGCAGCCCCAGCTGTAACCCCCCTCACTCCACCACTTCCAGCGTGCTGAGAGGTTACTTACTTCCATGCCCAGTCAATTATGCTCCTTGCTAACTCTGCTTGCATTTTCCACTTGAGTCCATCATAGTTTAAACCAGTTAAAAATGATTCCCTCTGTTCTGAAAAACAGTTAATCAATAACACCCTGAGAATATTTCTTGCCTTCGTTTTCTTTCCCTGACCAGTCTACTCAGGGCATCCGTCACCTTGTTAATATATATTAAAAATGCAGCCCATGAAGGATTATACACAATATCCTTCTTGGGCTTTTCGTATTAAAGGTGGATGTGAATGTGTGCACATGTGACAGTCTGAGTGGAAAAAGGAACCTGAAGCACCAGGGACTGAGAGAATAATGCAAAACAATTGTCCCCATGGTCTTGTAAATGGAATAGGATGTTCAAAAGGAATTTTGGCTTCGTTTGCAGTTGGAATGCAGCACAAACCCGAATTTTTCATGTCTCTCCCAGCAGAAATGGACAATGAAAGAGCTGGTTCTGGGGTGCAGAGCTTTCTTCCTCTGTGGTGCCTTTTGGTTTATCACAATCTTGAAGCGGGTATCCAGTGTCTGGGTAAATCTGCTGGAAAACAATAGGCAGCCAATTCCAGTGCCTGGATGAGGACAAAAACACCCACCACAGAAGGACAAATGCACCAAGTTCTGCTCATTCCGAGGTCCCCTGAAGGCAAGTTTAGCTCGTGCTGATGCACACACAGCGCCAAGGCTTTGCCAGGTGCCCTCTGTGATTGTTTCTGAGTGGAAGGTGTTAAAAGGCAAGGGATATTTTTTGTGCGGGTGCTGGAGCGAGCTGAGTTTGATGAGTCATTGCTGAGTTGGGGAAGTCAATGCAGAGCAGGTGTTATTGGCAATTTTTGACTGAAAGGCAGAGAGTCAATGGTGGAGACTCCACCACAGCCTGCACGGCGTGGAGACACTTTGTACCACAGCAAAATTACTGATGCCAATGAGGGCATTGGTACACACACACATTCCAAATGAGCTTCCCCTTCACCAGCACGTTTGGATTGTGCCCATTTGCTTTGGTATTGAAACAGTTACACCAGGCCACCGAACACGTGATTGCCTTTTTCTCGCCTATTAAAATCCCTATATGAGCCCATGCTGATTAGAGATCCCATTGTGTGTGTTTAGGGGGGGGGAAAAAAGGCTCTTGTAGTGGCTATGCCTGAGACAGAGTGTGTTCCAAGAGCCAGAGGATGCCCTGTAATTTATGAGAGACAAAGAGGTACATTAGATATTGTTAGAATACATAATAATCCCCTGGCAATAATTTATTTGGCTTGCAAGGTTAGGATCTCCATAACTCTTGGTTGCACTCTAATGAAGACTGCTGATGCTGATTATATATTTTTGTGTACATTAGAGGTACCTGTGAATATATGGATACTGTTCTTGCCTCCTGCCACCTCACTACTCACGGAGCTGCCAGTGGGACTGCGTCGTGTGGTCCATTTGTCTAAATAGTGCAGGCAAGTGCATCAGCTGTGTTGGCTTCTTGTCAGTGGTTCCCTGTGACTTTGGGCCATAAAATGATCCTCTGCAGATTTCACCTGCTTTTCTCACACTGTTAGGTCACCCCTGGCTCCAGGGTGACACAAACATCAGCAGGGAGTCAGGGGTTTCAACAGGACCTGCTGTCCCTCTGCAAGTACAGACAAACCAGACTGATACGCCCCTGGAAATTTAAACCTCAAACCTGATTAATTTGTTGGTGGGATGGGATGGGGTGCTCTCGACTGAGAGAAAAGAGTGGGAGAAATGGAAAATTCAAAACTTTCCTTTCCCCCCAGAAGTCAGTGACTTTTCATAAAAATTTTGCTCTGAAGTCAGTTTGTGATTCCACCTGTAAGGTCATTTCCAAGTGATTTATTGCCATCTGACAGTCCACTCCGGGATTTTTGGTGACACTACACGGGTCTTTTGAGCTTTATGTTCAAATTTAATGGTGGTCACTGCAGCCAGATGGATGAAAAATACCCATTCCTTCACCACGGTTTCTTGTACTGGCCTCGGGGATTGGAAAAGTAGGTCTTTTATTTAGTTACACTGTCAGCAGCAATTTGTATGTGGGTTCAATTGCTTGGTTTGGAGTTCAAATATTCCAGTCTGAATACAGCTGTGTGGGCTCATAAAGCGTCCTGAAATCTGCTCTGCCCCTGCCCCACGTCTGCACAGGGAGCTGTGGTGGTCACTGCTGGGTGTAGACACTGGGGATGAGATGGAAGGAAGGCCAGGGAAGAAAAGAAATCCTTGGGAATGCCTGGGTGTGAACCTTGCTGAGGGCAGCATGGACATGGTTGGGTGTGTTCTGTTCACATCCTCCTCAAGCATCATGGTAAGGAAGGGGTTAAAACTGTTTGACCATAGGGCTTTTTTTTGTGCATATTAATGAGGCCTTGCTCTGTTTTATCACCGTGGTGCACTTTGTGCAGCCGTTTTAAAAACGCTCTGAGTAATGTTTGCCGTGCTTCCTGCAGCCTAATCTGCCAAGTTATTTAGGTTATCCATGCCATGGAATTGACTTAACACTGGCGTAGAAATTAGCCCCGAAGTGCTGGAAGATCCCAGAGCTGCTGATTAGGGGTGTCTGATAAGAGCACAGGCCTATGATGATTTTATACAATGTTTTCGTGTGTGATGGTTCTTCTGGTTTTGAGGGGAGTCAGCATTTTGATCACGGAGATGCATATTTGATCCTCAGCACCAGGAAAGAGCCATTGGAAAAGCCACTCTGGGCAGGCTGTGCTTTGCCAGGCTCCAGTGTTAGACAGCAGATCCTTGTAGCAGAGCTGTGTCTGTGGCCTGGACTCAGGCAAGGTCACTCACCGTGGTAGTGGCAGGAAAAGCCCTAAAAAGTTGATATTTTTTCCCCCTTCTTGATTTCCCAGGTGGTCCAAGGCACTGTGACTTCTCTGCAGTTGGGTGAGGTTCATCTGTTCAAACCACCTCTAGATCTCCATCTCCTGTTTCAGGGCAATATTCCCTTGCATTAATTCCAGCTTTCTTTTTTTAGTGAATCTGCAGCAAACATTTGTAGTGTGACTCTTTGAGGGTGCCTGATTTTTGCGTATGGCTGGCTGGAATTTACCCTTCCTGAGCTGAAGCTCAGTGCATCTAGTCAGCTTCTGTGGCACAGGATAATTAGCAATGAGCAGAGAAGAAGTGATCTGGAAATTATTACACACCTTCTTGAAGGACTTTCTGTGGAAGAAGGTTTTTTTTTTTTTCCTTCAACAGAACATTAAAATCTAGGAGATGCTTCCACAGGGAATTTTCCAAGTGTTCTTTTTCCACCCTCTTGTCTTCCTTTCCTTTGGCCAAAAGCTGTTGCAGCACCACAGCTCTTCTGATCCCACATCAGGTGTCAAATCTTTAATATGATTTCCTACATGTTTGACTAATCAATGCAGAACATCATCATGAAAGATAATTTTACCCTCTGGCACTTCAGGGACAGGATAATGAGGCCTGGTGTTTTCCATTTTTTATTCTTCCACGAGAATCTACATTTTTTAGTCCCAGCTAATTGATTTAAGTTCATGGAGGAAGGTTTTTTTTCCTCTTTTCCTTCCAGTATCTCGGATATTAATGGATTCTAGTGAGCTAGCAGAGCTGTGTGATCAGTGTGTTTGGAGATTCAATATACTGCCTTTCTGACCTTTCAGAAGCCAAGGGAAAAACATCAGGCCCAGCATGTTGATCCCACATGAGCACTGAAATCTCAGGCAGCTTGGAGCTGCTCGAGCTGCCTGGAGAGAGGGAGGTTTGCTCTCCAATTGTTTGCCAAACAGGAGGGAAGTTTCTCTCACAATGCAGTGAGAAGTGGGAGATTTAAGGCAGAGGGATGGAAACAGAGATTTCCAGAAGAGCTGGGGGATTGCTCTGGAGAGCCTGGGGAGGGAGCTTGGCGTGGCAGGAAGAGGGATAACCATGGAGCTTCTGCTCCCCTGGCTCCAGCAGGGACTCATCATCCCCTTGCTCCCAGCAGGCTGTGAAGTCTTTTTGACAAAAAGCTGCTCAGGTTCTGCACTGATCATCTATGGAGCTGAAGGAATGGGACAAAGCCCTCTCCAGCAGGAGCTGGAGTCCATTCATCTCAGCAAAAATATTTCTTAGCCTAAATATCCTTCCCAGAGACAACAGGAGCTGTTTTGCTTACTGATATGACTGATCAAACCTTCCCCAGCCACTGATACAGTCCCTGTTGGCCGTGGATCCACTAAATCCACTGGATGAGACCCAAAAAGGAGTGTGTGCCTGCTGCACCATGAACCTGAGGCTCTAAAAAGTGTGAGCTGGACGTGTTTTTATGAATACCCCGTGTATCTCTTCAGTATTTTACTACCATTAACTAGAGTTATTCTTGTATTATTATTTTTTTTTTAAGGGATGGCAGCACCTTATGACGGATTTGTTTAGGGTTAGCCCTGTACATAAATTAGGCGGCGGATAAAATTTAATTTTTCTTATAAGAAAAGCCCATAGCTCCTTAAATTGCTCATTTAACATCACTGAAAAGTAATACTCCACTTTAGAATGGACATGGTATTAACTTTAAAAGGCCTATTTAAAGTGACGGTTGTCAGTGAGTGAAAGCCAGATATGGTAATTTCCAGTTACAAATCAGAGTGAGGAAACTGGAGAATGGACAACCTTGTTAACACAAGCGCGACGGAGGAAGCACCGGGGTCAGAGTGCCAGCACGGAGAGGAATAAAGACACAGCACCAAAAATATGTCCTATAATTAGGGCAGCTGTAAGAGTCAAGGTTGAAGATTCTTCACCATGACACCTCTGATATAGAAAAAGTGATAGCCAAGAGTAATCACTTACAGGCACTGAGCCTTAAAGGAGCAGCACTGAGCCACCCTGGCTGGGGCAGGCCAGCCCAGGAGACAAAGGACGGGGGGCACGGGGTGACTCTGAGCAGGGGGAGTGGGGAAGGGACTAGGGAGGAGCTGGGAATTTCAGGGGTCAGCACTCAAAGGAACCAAAAATAGAAGAAAAAAATTGCTCGCTCGGCAGGGAGGTTTCTGATCGCGGTGTGGAACGGCGGTGACTCACAGAGCGGGGTGGGCTGTGTTGTGCTGGGGAGGGCGTTCTGGGTTCAGATCCGAGTGGATGGGCACAAAATTACCTCTGGGGGAGGAAGGGGACAGGAGGAGGCTGGAACAGCGGGTTTGTGAATGGATGGACTCAGGTGCACTGGGCAGTGGGAGAGCAGAGCTGGGGAAGGGAGGGTTTGGTGGGCACACAGCCAGTCAGGGGCACAGAAAGGAGCCGGACTCGGAGCAGGCAGGGACGCTCATCCCCTTGGATGGGCAGCACAACACGAGGTGCAGGGATGCTTCCTCCACCTCAGCCTTCCCCAGGGATGGGTACTGATGGAGGGGAGGGCACAGAACACGGGGGTCTGCTCCAGACTCTCCAGGTGAGCCTGCAGAAATCTGCCCCTTGCTCTGGGTAGGCGCTGAAACAGGAGCTGGAGCCAGCGTGCAGCACATTCCGTGCTCCCTGTGGAATCTTCATGGACACAGGGTGAGGACACTGGAAAGGAGCAGGGATCTCCCTCAACATCCCGGCTGAGGGAGGCTGGAGTGACCTGACCCGTGGGGATTTGGGGAATGCTCTCTTGTCCTGGCTGCGATGCTCAGAGGAGCATCCCTGACAGCCAGGTCAGGTCAGGGATGCTCAGAGGAGCATCCCTGACAGCCAGGTCAGGGTGGAGCAGGGGACAAGGAGACATTTCCATTAGTGAGGAATATCTCCACATTCCGGTTTTCAGGGGATCCCTTGGGATCTGTGGAAGCCTTGCAGGCTTCCTGCCTCGTCCGTGACCCCCTTTGGCAATGGTTGTGTCAAAAGCCCCGGGAGGCTGTCACAGGAGAAGCCTTCTCCTCTTCTGCTGCCTTCTGCTGTATTCCCTCGGGGGGCGATCCAGCCCGGGCAGTTAATGTGGAGTGACACGGGCACATGCTTTTCCTCCTCAGTCCCCACCTCCTCCATGGGATCCACTTGAAAGGATAAAAGAGATTCCGGCTGAATTAAGTCCCTTATCCCCAAGCACTCGGTCTCCACATTAAAGGGTGTTCCAGGAGAACAGCTGTAATGTAACACGACCCCCCTCCAGCTGAGCTGTCCTGTCCTTCTTGGGGAGCCGGGGCAGACACCGGGGGTCCCTGGGGGCCGGGCAGGGCTCACTCTCCAGCCCCACAGTCCCGAATAACCCACAGCACCCCCCGGGACCAGCCCGTTCCTCACCCAGCCTGGATCCTTCCTCACGGTATTTAAAGGCTGGTAAGTAACAACGAGGAGCCCTTAAGAGAAGGACTCTCTGACCTTGCTTCAGGCGACTGCCTCCCACTGCTCTCCCCGATCTGGTTACCTGATATCTCCACTTTTCCCTGCCAGCTCCTAGAGCCGAACCTTCCTTCAAGGGCAGGAGGATCAGCCCGCCCCCGTGGACGTCTCCAGCATCCATCCTTTGATTTGCAGCGCGCTCACCACGGGGTTCGGAGGCTGGAGGGAAGAAGAGCGTTTCCTCCACACAAAAAAATCCCGGCTACAGAGTCACTGTGGCACCGGGCACGGGTTCGTGGCGGATCAAAGGCCAGGAGTCCTCCAGCCCCTTTGTCAGCCAGTTTGTTTTGCCTTTGTCTTTGTCAACCTCTGCTTGGGGATGCTAATTCGATTTTCCATTGAGAGGTGCGGATATCTATATTATTTTCCCAAAACTCCAGAGAATATTATAAATTTCTTTTTATTGCTTCCAGCCATGTTATTTAAAGTAATTAACCTTAATTTATAAATTTTTATATCAAACTGCCTTTTAACTTTTAGAACTGGCAGGAGAAGTCCATTTCCCAGGGCTCCTAATAGTTCTCCATTTAATCAAAATTCATCCATCAGATTCCAGTGTTAAATCATCTTTTAATTGGGAGTTACATTCTGGTTAATAGTTTTATAATTCGCCGCCTCTAATAGTTTTTACCACAGGGATCTACTCCATTTTTTCTCACTCTATTATTCCTGGTGTTCAGCAGGGACATTTTAAAAACGTTCACTTCCCCTGCCTGTTCTTTGTGATCTCATTAATTCTTGATAGCAAGTTCCCTTTCTCCTCATTACTGGGGCATAACTACCTTTATCACTAGGTGAAACCTTACTCATTTCTACAAGTGCTCTCCAATTTTATTTTTTTTCCCCCCTCCTCTTAAATAAAAAAACAATCCGCAATTTATTTCAGAAAATAATAATCTGTGTGCTGCCTGTGGTCATGGTGCTTGACACTGCAGAGATTTCAGAGTGGAGGTTCTTGGGGCAAGAACTTGCTCCAACTTTGTGTTTGCAGCGTTTTCTCCCAGCAGGGCCCTGAGAGTAGCTGGGTTTTCTAGGAGATAATTCCAATTAAAAATATAAACTACTGATACCGATGGCACGAGAAAACCAAGGAATTGATTGGCAGGGATGGCAGATCTTTTTGGAGGGGATCGTTCCACGTGACCCACACTCCTTTTGGCTCCTCTCATGTTCTCCTGCAGGTGAGGAGCAGGATTGGGCCTCAGCACCTCCACACCGGGTGCTGGTTTTGCTGCAGGTGAACTCCACAGCGGAATTGTCAGCCAGGGCCTCGCTGGTGCAGCTCTGAGCAGTCAGGGCAGTGTTACATTAGCTTGGGATCCTCCCCAAACCATAAAAACAGCCCAAGGAAGAAGTAAATAACCTCGTATACGAGGCAGTAAAGCCAAGCTTGTTGTTTTTTTAAAAAATGCCCAGAATTAGCGTAAAATTAAATTTGAAACCTTAATCCTCCAAGGGCTGATTCTCAATTTGCAGATCCACAAAACCTCTGCAAATTACCCCACCAATCCTACTGACAGTCTTATAGGAATATGTTATATTGACTACCCAAAGTCAGGCTCTGCAAAGGAGAGAGCACATTGTAAAGTGCCGCTGGAGAGAGTGAGGAAAAAACAATCTCCAGGGGTTTATATCTTAGTCCCTCGAACAGTCCCACAGAATCATTCCACATATAACTTTCTACAAGAAAAATAGGATGGACAAGTGTAAACAGAATTATTATACAATTACAGTGGTCCTTGCAATGACTATAACACTGTCCACTGTAATTTTTATGTCTCCATAAACTACCAGCAGCTGCAGGATTCCTTTCACCCTTCCCTCGGCCCCACGTGGCAACGCAATAACTTTTCCCAGTTAACGTATGCACCAGTGCAGTAATTTGATATGACAACGATTACAAAATACTCCAGCAGTTTTAATTGACTAGTGTTGAGATCATATCACCAGCAACAGACAAGATCTTATCTCGTGTACGACTTCCATCCCGCCTGACTGGGACAATATTTATGTTAATAAGGATGGCAGGCATTAGCCAAGTATTAAGTCCTCAGCTGTGCTAACTACATTGAGATGCAAACAATAATTTCACAGACTGCTGGCCGCCCTTTCCTACGTGTGTAGTGGCCCAAAATAAATAAATATTTGGGGGTTGGCACGGTGCAAAAATCTATCGAAGGAGTGTTTTTTTCCGCCTGGAACCCGGATTTCAGGATTCCTGGGGAGAAGCAGGACTGTAATTCAGCAGTTAAAAAGTCGCCCAAGCTTGATACTGTATCTGAAGAAATTACCATAAAAATCCGAGGCAGTATTGTGCCTCCCGTATGCAGAGCAGGCAGACTATTACCTCCTCCTTTGTTGCTGCTGCAAACATTTACTTGGAGGGACCTTATTGTCAATGAGTTTTTGACAGAGGTCAAAGTATTTCTGAGTGGAACTGAAAGAGGTCTGGGACTTATATCAGGCAGCTGACAGCATCAACAATAGTGTGTTTACTCATCCTGCATGCTGGAAAAATTAATTAAAAGTGTTTGTGAGACGTTCTGAGCTGGCAGAAGCCTCGCCTGCTTTTGGTAATGAGGATGCTGCTCTTGTCTGTGGGTGGAGGAAGCCTTGTGGAGCACAAGGAGGAGGGCTGAAGGAGCTGGGGCTGTTCAGCCTGGAGAAAAGGAGGATTTAGGAGCTCCTTAAAGCTCTTTGCAGCTTCCTGAAAGGAGGTTGTGGTGTGGGGGCTCGGTCTCTCCTCCCAGAGAGGAGACAGGGTGACGGAAACGGCCTGAACTTGCACCAGAGAGGCTTGGATTGGATACCAGGAGAAAGATTTCCGTGGAAAGGATTGTAAAGCTTTGGAGCAGAGTGCCCAGGGAAGTGTTCAAAAACCGTGTGGATGTGTCTGGGTTTTTCTGTCAGTCAACACCAGCAGCGAAGCACCTCACGGACTCACCCCCTAAATTCAGATAAATCCCAGCAATGATGCAAATTACAGATTGGTTGGATGTTAAAACCAGTGCCTTTGGTTTTGTGGAGATATATACACACACACACTTTTAATATTTGGCCACTTGAAATACTCATCAAGTATGTTCATTCTGTTGCTCTCCACTAACGCATTTTTAAATGCATTTCTCTCGAATCAGCCCGGTCTCCTCTTTCATGAATCCTTATCTCTGTCCTATGGGCATCGGTATCCCTGCCCCAATGTCCCACTGTACAAGAACCGAGCTGTCCATAACCTGGATCATACAAAACCAAAATTACTGAATTATTTAAAACAACTAAAAAAAACCCAACGTGTGGGCTCTTCTGGACTGCAGTGTGGGTGTCAGGGATCTTTATCTCTTGGCATTCCCTATCAAGTAGGAAGATTAAGGACTTTTTTGTTTTGTTTTGTTTTAAGGCAAAAGGCGGGTGAATTCAGTGGACTTCGGGAGCTTGGACTTGAGGAGAGGATCAGGTCTTGTAAAACTCGTGACTAGACAAGAAAAAGAGCCCTACAGAGGAGAACTGCACTGCTGTAGAAGGACATCAGTGATTTGGAAGGTGATGAGTACAGCCCTGTTCACCACACTGGTGTCAGATATGAACCAGGGCACAGCATCAGGCCACTACAACTTGTTCTTTGATGCACCAGCCCAAACCCTGGGCCTTAGAGGAGAGGCCAGGGGCTGGGTGGGCAGCAGGGAGGGGCCAGGCCAACCTGTTCACACTCACTGCCAAGGGGCTCCCAATTGTGGGTGGTTACCCAGGAAATAAAAGAGGAGCTGGGGCCCAGCCCTTCCTCTCCAGCAGGGTGAGTGGTGCTTGTGCCAGGCTGTGCAGCATGACCTGCTTGCTGTGTGCTTTGGAAAGCTGCTGCCTTGGCTGCCAGGCTTGGACGGGGGGCTCCCACGTGTGGTTCATCCTCCAGGACAGGTAGGACATTCCTGCTTTCTTCTCCGGGGCTGGGATGTGGAGGAGGTGGGCGAGGACGTGGCTGCAGCGATGTGATGTTCCTGTGTTTGGCTCCTTGTGTTTCTGCCGGGTAAAACGTGAAGGGCTTTTATGGCTGTGATGGTTCTGTCCTTCCCTGGCCTCTGGGGACGTGCCTGGATGTGTGGGGCTGGCAGCCCTCTGCTGCTCCGTGTCCGGGCCAGCTCCAGGGCAGGAGCCAGAGTCTCCTCTGGAGAGGAGGAACAAGGTGGAGTTTCCAGGTGGAAAGGCTCTGAGCTCAAAGTGAATCCGTGGAAGGAGATTTTATTCCCTTTTATCACTCAGGTGGTTTCTGAGCAGCGCTTCCCTGGAGGCCATGTCCCAGAGCCCGTGAAATAACAGTCCCGCAGGCACAAACAAGCTGTCCCTGGAGAGAGCCAGGGAACCGGGCACTTGGGAAAACAGCGCTGAGCATCCTCTCCCTCCCTGCCCATGGCGCGTTCAGCTACGTGCTGTGATGTAAGGCAGCCCTAAATTACGAGCAAACAAACACAACCCCCTGTCGTTCCTCATCTCTCTGCTGTGTGGGCAGAAACTCATCTGGTAGCCCGGAACAAAGTGCCTGGGTGGGTGGATGGGAGCCAGGGAGGCGGCTCGAACCACTCCTCCCGCCGAGATGCTGCAATTTAGTGAGTCATTAAGAAATAATACGGGGTGTATCGCTCTCTCTTGTTCTCTCCACACACAGTCGAACAGAAAATATGCAACATAATCTCGTGCATTTATTTGGGGTGAGGGATAATGGCCCTCGGAATTAAACACCAGCTGTCTCTAGAGGAAGCAAAACGCTCTGGCCGCCCTCTGTCCCCCGGCTGACTGCTGTACTTTATTCCGAAGAGCGGCAGTGAAAGGGGGGAACCCTCACAGAACTAATTTAGTTAAAATTTACACTCCTTGATTTTTGCGCCTCTTCTTTTTTCCCTCTCCTAGTTTTGTAGCTATGATGCAGTATTGATCCAAAGATCTATAGGATCATACCATGGCTCCAGGTGGGTGGCAGAATTGAGGCTAGGCTTCATTTCCATCTGAATGGTGCAGAAAATAATTCCACTTTCCAGCTTTTATTGCTCAGAACATTGCATTTCTCTCATTGCAGTGTATGGGAATTAGCTCTGGAGGAAAGAAATGATTTTTTTTTTCTCCTCCCCCCCCCCACCTTGATGTAGAGTGGAGCAGAAGGATTCAGGAAGAAGTAATGTAAGAAAGCAGACAGCAAGCTCATTGCTGTTTGAATTAGGTGCAGCCGGATTGCTCTAACGAAATGGGACTGCTCATCCGGGGTTCAAGTGGTGTTTCTGTACAGGGATGGTCTCCAGACTGCAGATTCCTCGTCTGCCAGGGACAGCCCCTGCAGCACCGAGAAATGCAGGAGGAGCAGAGCAGGCAGCAGCCCAGCTCTGCTCCAGGTGTGGGTGTGAGGGGATGCGCAGAGGAAATCTGGTTCTGGAAATCTGGTTCTGGAAATCTGGTTCTGGAAATCTGGTTCTCTTCTATCCCACCCCGATGCAAAGGCTGAGGAGAGCAGCTGAAAAACCCAGCCAGGACTGGTAGTGTTGCCACAGCTCGTTGGGTTTGCTGTGTGAATTTTTGCAAATCAGAAGGCATTTCCCTGCCAGAGGAGCAGGCTGCCACCTGTTCTTCAGTGTGGCCACCTTAAACTCGTGCCTCTGGGGCTGCATCCTGCTAGAAGAGTTTCCCACAGTTATTTCCTGCTGGAGGGGGGAGGAAGGAGAAGTTCAGTAATGTGCCAAGGAAATACTGCTGTCTGTGCGTCCGGGAAAGGGAAGACTGGGGAAAGCCTTCCAGAATACTGTAATAAACACAGCTCAGAAAACGTTTTCAGCATGCTATGGCTGCTTTCAGAAGCACAGGGAACTCCTTGTCAGCGCCAGTGTCTCAGGCAAGAGCCAAGGGGAAGTAAAAAAATAATCTACAAGAGTTTGGGATAATTTACGGAGGTTCCTGCAACGCTGCAACCAGCAAGATGCTAAATGTTTCTCCTAGCAGAGAGGTGCTCCCAGGAGAGCACCTGTCCTCACGAAGCATTTACCTCTAACACGGAATAGATGCTGCTGCTGCTGCCTGGTGTCACTTTAGCCGTGACATTTCCCGTGACAGCAGTGGGGTTTTGCTCACCCTGCCGGTCCCACCCCTGAGGCCGTGCCTGGGCAGGTCTCGGAGGGTGCTGATCTCATTAGCACCCCGAGAGCCGAGCCTGCTTGCCTCACAGGCTGGGAAATGTGCTCGGGCTCAGGATTTGTGCTTCCTGTCAATGACAAGTGGAGCAAATATTGACAGTGCTCTCAGAGACTCCAGTTACTATTGCTCTTGTTAATTCAGGGCGGAATTTATCCTCGTGCCACAGGCCCGTGTTAGTCTGGGCTGTTGAAACAACTGCGCTGCCCGCTCACGTTTTTTTTTTTGCTGTGTGGGTAATTTGGGGAGTAAGGGAAAGAAAACTAAGGATGTGCTTGGTCATCTGTGGAGCTTTGAAAACTTTTTTTTTAACCCCCGTGCTCTTTTTTCTTATTTCTAACCTCGTGTTGGACCACTCGTGTGCAAACACAGAGAATGTTCTGTTGATGTTGGGAGAGGGGGGAGATGGAAATACAGAGAGCAAAACAGTAATTTTCCTCCTGAAGCTGGTGAACTTCTGGGTAATGCCCTGAACATCTATCGCTTTTAAAGACTCCTTAGATTTAAAGAAGGAAAAAAAAAGAAAGAAAAAAAACACTGTAAAAAACGGACATGGAAAAAACCTGGATTAAACTGTCACTCATTCACAATCTATCCAGGAAACTCATCCATGCCCCTACAGGTAGCTAGTTATCCCATCAGGAATTTCATATTCTTGTCTGAATCCTGGAACACAAATTGCTCCAGCGCTATGGGTCTGCCTTGATTAGGGTCTGCTGACACAGATGTCCCCAGCATGTGTTCCTAAAAAGCCTGCTCAAATAACTGCTTCTTTCCCCAAAGGGATCAAAGGTTGAGATGGTCTTTCCAGAGCTTTAGCCAGGCTGTGCAAAGCATCTGCAAAGTTTAATCCCTTAACCTTTCCTTCCCTCCCTCCCCTTGTCTATTTTATTTTTAAGGATGGTATAAATGGAGTTTAAGGGTTTATATATTTTTTTTCTTTATAAAAGCAGCTATTACTTGTGAAGAACCCCTGGAAAAGAAAGTGTAGCCTTGCTTTTTTAGCCAAGAGACAGTTAGGTTTTGGCTGTTCTGTCAAGGATAAAGCCCAGGGTGCCTCTGTACACTTGTGCAAATATCTGATGTTGACATCTTTTGCCAGCTGCTGTTGTGGCCTCTTTTTCCTTGATGAACCGAATCCTCTCGTGATGTGGCCTCTGAGCGCCGTTATAATTAAAAGAATTAAAATTCAATTTGAGCTATTGTCGTTACACAATGCAAAGTTCAACACCACTGAAGGTTGATTTTATTGATCCCGTATTGGGCACTCCATGGAAATCTGTTACCTTGACACAAACATGGAATTGGCCATGGGAGGCACAAATGGTCCAGCTCCTGCCCTTTTCACTCTGATTTTACTGTTAGCAGCACCTTTCACAGTTGAGGCAGCATTTCTACCTTAAAACAATGTTATTTCAAGATCACTTTGGTCCTGGAATTATCTCCAGCCTAAATAGCAGTGTAAGATTTGCAGCCTTGGCCGAAAAATATGTGCGTGAGAGTTAAATGCTACAAAGCTTGTTAAAATTGCAGCTGTCAGTGGCAGCAAGGAACCCTGTTCTGCCTTCAGAGCTCACGTGGTTTCCTTTTCTCCCCTTGCACTCCTACTGTTCTGGCCTGCATCTCTCTATTTCCTTTCTTTACTTTAACCCCCAGCCACAAAGTTTATCTGAATTTTCCCAAATCAGTTTCATTGAAGGAACAACCAACTGTCGCCATCAACTGTCTCCCTATTCAACACAATTATTTCCAAGAGACTGGATATTGACTGGAAATCAGCTCCTGTGAGTGTGAGATGCTTTTAAGCACTGATGAGAATTGTTCCTGCTCTCTGAGGCCGCTGCTCTGAGCGGAGCAGCTGCAGCTCCTGCTCGATGCAGCAACGGTTCCCTCCAGCACCACAGGGGCTGGGCACTGGCAAGGTTAAAGCTGATGTGGCAGGGATGTGAGGGAACCTTTCTGGAAGGTGGGGAGGTGTCACCCTGATTTTCAGCCTTCAATTTTGTTCACGTATTTTTACTGGAGTTTCTCAGGTGTTTAACATGAAGTAGATTGTGTTGGTATTCCCCTCTGTGATGGACTTCCAAGTTGACCACTGGGGTCAGAGAGGTGTTCCTCTCATCCCCCCACTCCCTGAACAATTTCCAAACCTTATATAAACCCCAAATCATAATAAATGCTCCCTTTTGCTCCTCACTTCTCAACCTGACTGGCGAGCGTAGTTCTGATTTGCGACAGGGAGGCACTTGGACAACATGGGGAAAGCTGATCTTTGGAGCCACCTTTCCCAGTCTTTATAGCAGCGTTTTCAGTTTGGATCAGAGGCATCAAACATTGCTTTTCCCTGGAGTGCCTCTGTGCACCATGGCTGTGTTGTGGTGTAGTTAAGTGATAACAGTGATTGAATGGAGATGGGACAGGATTCCTGGGCAGCTCCCCTGTCCCTGCACTGGATGAGGAATCAAGGAGCAGCTTGTAGGGCTGGACCCAACAAGAGAGAGGACCAGAAGCTCTGGTCTGTGTGTGCCTGAGCTTTCTCTCCCAGTGTGCCACCTGTCCTGGTGCACTGGAGTCTCGTGCATTGCCCAGTGTGCGATGACACCGAAACACCCAGGGACTGTCCCCACTTTGGGAGAAAACCTGGCCGGGAGCTGCCCAGGGCAGGGTGACAGAGGTGTTGGGATGTCAGTGAGGTGTGCACAGACCGGCACAGCTCACCCGGAGCTCCCCGGGCTGAGAATGTCGCTGCTGGGGTGGGGCAGGGACAGCCCAGCCTGGGGCTGTTCACACCGCTTTCAGCGCATCCCGAGCCGCGGCTGCTTCCTTCGGGGGAGGAAAAAGCTCTTCGGGAAGGGAAAGTGTTGCTGGCTGTTTTGACAGAAGTCGCAAACTGCCTGGGAAGACCTTGTCTGCACATTCTGTGACTGCTGCTCAGCTTATTGCTACCTCATTAGCAAGGAGTCACCTAATTAGCGAGGCAAGCTGTTAATTACGTGTGTACTGCGTTCGCTTTAAAAATGCTTTTAGATGTTGAATATTTTAGTGATAAAAGAGTTGCCGGTAAATTATTTTCTTTCTGTATGGATTTCTTTCCTCTGCCGGAAGGGAACAAATCGTGCGCTGCTGTAACCACCACAGACCGGGGAAAACCAACTGGATTTCTTCTGGTGGAGTTGGCACTAATGAACAGAAATAATTTTTTACAATAAGATAAAATGGCAAAGGCTTGGTAAGGTTAATAAGATAGCGGAACCCCCCGCGCGTCCAATCAGTCTTGATAAGAGAACAAAAGCTACATGTTTGCTAAAATAACTTTAAAAACAAATAACATTGACTTTCCACACCTAGTGGAGACCAAATTTTCACTTGCCTGCATGCCTGCTCTCCCGGCATGCTCGGACCTGTCACCGTTCCGGCTCTCCCCAGGACAGTGTGACTTTGATTTTTGACTGCTGGGCAATCTTTTTCATCAGATGGAGCTGGATTGCAAGGTGGAAATTAGGTGTCCCTGCATCTTCCCACTCCTCCAGCTCACATGAAAATTTTGTGCTGAGGACACGGATCCACTTCCTACCAGCCCCGCCGCGTGGGGCTTTGATTAGCAATTATGTCTGAGATATTAAAAAACACAATAGATGTTGCAGGGCTCTGGATTTTCAATTAGGGTGAAGGGAAAGGAAAGGGCTGTGGTCACAACTCGATAGTTGTTTGTCCATGTCAGAATGTGAATTATTGGCACTGCCTTGTGCTCGTGTGTGCCCATGTACCAACGCTTTGGTGTGTTAACTGTGTCTCTTTGCATTGATTAGTTGAATTCTGACTTTTACTATCTTTTTTTCTGGGGGGAGGGATGGAATAAACGGAGGCAGGCAGGACAGAGTGCTTTGTTCTTGATCTCTCAGCACTGTGTCTTTACCCTTACCCTCCTCCTCCTCTCTATGGGAACTGGGATAGTAAAACTTCAGATTTAGCTGTAGAGAGGAATGAAACCACTTCAGCCGTTACCGAAAAAGCTCAGGTGGGACCTCTGACCTGCAGGACTGTTATATCTTTTGGCTGATGCATTGCAAACGTGCCACAATGGCAGTATCCTGGTGACAGGACTTTAAATAGTGCATTTCCCCAAAGGTGCTGGAATTGGGTTCTTGACAAACTTCTGAGGAGCACATTGTGGAGCTGAGCCAATCCAGAATGCTGAAACGCTGCACAGCTGAAGATGTGCATTGCCTCGAGGTGACAAATGGCTGAGAATTAGAACTGGAAACCAACACCTGGGGGTACAGCAGCCAGGAGTGAGACAGGAATCTCAGATGAGGTGCACAAGTTCTGGGGGACAGGGCAGGGAACCCACCTGGTGCAGCACCCGGCACTGGGAGGGCTCCCTGAGCTCTCCTGGAACAGGCAAGTGTGTGACCTGTTCTTCAGACCCAGATAAAGCACAGTGGGGTGATATCTTTAAAGCAAAGTGTCCACTCTAATATTTCAGAAGGATTTTGGGTAAGGGAAAATAAACCTCACTGTGCAGTTTGTCTTGGGGCGAAGCTGGAGGCGAAGAAGAAATATCTGGGGCCTCTACCAGTGATTGCACTATGGGTTTAAATTCTTATTTGATAGTCGATAAAGACAAATTAGACTCCAGAATAGGCTCTGTGGAGGAGTGAGCTGGCAGTTTGCAGGAGGGGCCGTGCGGGATCTTAACGTGCAGCCGCTTCTAAAGGGCCGGGGGAAGAAAGAAAAAAAAAAAAAAAAAAAAAATTCAACTGCACATTATCTGGGTGAGCTTCCATATTTTACCGTGACACCGACTCCGAGACTCATTTCCCTGGGTTAAGTAGTGTGGGGTGAAGTATCTGCCTCCGTGCCTCTCCCGATCCATCTGCTGCGGGATCCTGGGCGTTTAACCTGGAGCTCCTGCTGATGTATGACCAAATCAGAGAAAAGAGGCCGCGCTGTTTAACCCTCTCCCTTTGTAGCTGCACTTAATGAATGTCACACAGGCCCACTATAGAAATGATGGAACATCCATTCTGGCAGCAGGAACAGAGCCCACCGTGCAATGATATGGTGAAATATGCTGAAAATATTCGCAGGAGCCCGGCAACATAAACCCATGATTATTTTTTTTTTTTTCCCCCTTAAATCTCAATATTTTAGCCAGTTTCTTCCCCCACCACGTAGTAAAAGTGCAGTTCTAAACAACATCGACTTTTTTTTTTTTTTTTTTTTTGAGGGGAAGAGAACTCTATTTCCTTTTTAATGTGGCTGTACCGAAATTGCTAACTTATGCCAACCAAAAGGTAATTATGTNGAGGGTAAGAGAACTCTATTTCCTTTTTAATGTGGCTGTACCGAAATTGCTAACTTATGCCAACCAAAAGGTAATTATGTTGTCCGTGCGGGTCTTTTTGTCTTTCCGAAAAATGTCTTATAAATAAGATTGCAGGTCTTAGTGACTACATCCAGTAATTCCTGGGTTAAATTCAAAGGTGATAAAAGCAGGGCTGTGCCTTTTCCAGCAGAATTCTTCATGTGCAGGTGTGCTGTCTGCTGGCCCAGTTATTGTCCCCTCGCTTGTGGGGAGTCTCGGGTGGATTTTAAGAAAATTCACTCCTTGCTGAGAAGTTTTTGCTCAACATCTTGGAGGCAGCAAAAGCGAGTGAGCTGTGAGTGGACAGGAGGAGTTTGTAGCTGCAAAGCTCCTCTTGCCATGAACTGGAGGAGTTTCACCCTCATTCCTTGCATGCATCTTGAACTATCTTTTTCTCAATACCATCTACATTTTGTTTCTTCTCACCTCCAAAGATCTCTTTCTTTTGGGCTTGATTCAGGGAGAGAAAAGAGAGTGAAACTTGCTCATTGTATGACTGTACAAAGCCTCCTTCAGTTTCCCTAAATCACCACCATTCACTCACCAGCCCAATTTAAAAATAAATAAATCGTTTTTGTTGCTTCAGAAAAACGAATATAAATTTGACAGGCTGGTGGCTAATTACTTCTGTTGGACTCAGCTTCACGCTGGCAGCAAATGCCTGTCAACTGCTCTGTCAGAGCCTCGTGTAATTGTCTGCATGTTCCTGTTGGAGGATGCTGCGTTCCAGGGAGGCTTTTTCGTGGAACTGCTCCCCAAATAAGAACACCAGCACCCTTGGGTGCCTCAGAGTGCTTTGCTGGTTGATGCACTCTCAATTCACAAAGCCTGTGGAGCAGGGAGAGCAGGAGAAGCTTGGATCTCTCAACCTTTGCTTTTCCAAGATAATCAGCAAACAGTGCGTGCGTGTGTGTGAACACGGGGTATGTAAATAAACGGAGGCAATACTGTCTCTGGGACCTTCATTTCACCCAAGCTATTGAATCATCTCGTCATAACTGCTTGTTATTAACCAAGTGGCATAATTCCAACTTAAACTTCCCCTTTGTTTACTAGAGACTTGCTGAGGGGCTGGTGCTGAATACTTAATTTTCAACCTTCTAGCTGCATGTATTCACAGAAGGACCGAGCAGTGTTTAACTCCGAGATGTAGAGCTGGCTGTGAAGCTCAGCTTTATTCTTCTCAGGAAGTTTCAGGTCTGTGTTTTGATGGAGGAAAAAGCCTTGTGAACGCGATTGTCAGAGGGAAGGGAGGTGATGTTCTGTATGAACTGTCCTCGTGGAATGTTGTGTGCACTCCTTCCTCCAGCCAGCCCCAAAACTGAGCATTTTTATGTGATGACTTGAGGCTAAAAGTGTGAGTGAGAGCATTGTCTGCTCAGGGTAACTGTGTGCTGGTCATGAGCCTGATTTCTGGTCAGCAACTCACCTGAAAGGGGGATTATTCTCGGAATATCTCTCCCCCCTTTTCTCCCCCCTCTTGCCTAATGTACACAGTAAAGCAGGGCGATTCTGCTGTAGGAAAAACCCCAATAATTTACTTTATTGACTAGCACAATGGAGGGTGCTGTGCTGGGGCTCCTGGTGCAGCTTCTGCTGGAGCTCAGAAGATGTGAGGGCCAGCTGTTAATCACACATGCTGCTGTACATCCGAATATTTAAAATTAGGATGGAAGGGTGGCCTGTGCCTTGGAGGACTGTGCTTGGAAAAGCATCAAGAGCTTTGTGAAGCAGAGTGAGGGCAGCGAAGCTCCTCATGGAGCAGGGCTGTGGAAAATTCTTTATGGAAATGAGAAAAAAGGGTAGTAAAGGCACCTCTATAAATTAATTTAGATGTCTAAGTGGTGCTGTTAATCCTTTCTGCAAACAGGACTTTAACAACAAGCTCTACCTGCGCTTTCTGTTCCCAAACGCTCCTCCCCGGCCCTGGTGGAGAAGCACCGACCTCATTAACATCTGAAATGAGGCAGAACCCGCTGCTGTCCCTGCGCATTTCTGCTTCCTCCTCATCCCCAGCATCCTCACCCTCCCGACCCTGAACATCCCTGTTTTCTGTGTGTTTGTGACTGACAACGACCACAACCTTCGGATTTCGGGTTCTTGGCCTGCAGAAAAGGATTTTCCCCTGAAAGTCTTTAACTTTTCGGGTCCCCGTGTCCCCGCAGAGTTTGTGTTCCACCCGGCCGTGGCCCGGCTCGGTGACACAGTTCGCCCGCCACCCTCCCCACGCCGGGCAGCCTTGACAGAGCGGGTGCCCCAAGATAAATCGGCACCTTCTGCACAGAGCTGAAAATCGAACGCTGCCCGCGCTCATCTGGAGCTTGAATAGATTGTCACAGAGCCTGGGGACAAGGGCAGCGGCGCGGGGGGGGGGGGGGGGGGNGGGCAGCGCCCTGTCCCCTGGGCGAGCATCACTGCTGCCTGAGCCCTGCTGGGAGCAAAACCCGGCTGGGCTGAGCTGAGCCGAGCCTGGCTAAGCCCGGCACACACAACCCCGGCTCCGCTCCCGGCATCTGGGAGCACAGAGGGGACCCTCGGGGGCCGGGGGAGGGAGAGGAGCGCATATAAATCATTATTGGCGAACATCTCAGCTCTTGAGCCAGGCTGTCGCTTGCTGCTGCTCGTGGTGCAGCCCAGACATAAATCATAATTCCCCTACAATAGATCCTTTCGCAGCCGCCATCAGGAAAAGTGTGTTGGTTTTATCGATTTTTTGACACCAGGGCCCTGGCAACGGCCGCTCTGAATCATTATGAAATGAAACTGATTAGGAATTCATGGAATACTAAATAAACTTTACGAGCCCGTTGTAAGTTTTTTGATGCATGGGGAGCGGAAAATGAAAACTAATGATATAAAAATTACACAGCGTGCTGAGTATTATTATACTGCTATTGATTTGTTTCAAACTGTACATCAAAATCGAAGTGTGCTGGGTGTGCTTGGCTGCAAGGCTGATGCTCAAAAGCTTTTGAGGTTGTTGGGGTGGGATTTTTTTTTTTGTTTGTTTGTTTTTAATGCTGGCTCCAGCATTTTTTTTTTGCCAGTTGGGGAAGGTTGTGCCACTGCAGGATTGCTCAAGTGTTCCCTGCACCTGCCTGTCCTCCTGCATCCACCCTCTGCATGGTGATCACGGATTTTATTCTCCCGTTCGCGTGGGGATTCTCCCGAGACAAAAAAAAATACGTTGACGAGGATTTTAGCCTAAGTGGATAACTCCCCGCACACACACTTCTGCTCCAGGGGATTTTACTTCTGTTCCTAACAGCCAGCGTTGTGAGGGAAGGCCCGAGACACTTGACAAACATTTATGCAAAACTGCACAAAGGGATCATTTGTTCTGCCACTAACTGCAGCCACCTCGGGAGTGAAGGGGAACAGCTGGTTATAATGCTGCCCATCGCTTTGGGTCAAGAACAGATAACTTGCCATTTTTTAAACTTTTCTTTCCGCAAATAGACAATTTGTAACGTGATCGTAATAGCCCCGTCCCAGACTTAAAATCAATGGGAATAATGAGTGGAATCGGGGTGATCTATTTGCTTCCTATTTACTATTTTTGACAGCGGAATTTAGCAAAATTAAGTACGGGAAAAAAAAAAAAAAAAGGCAAAAAAAGGCTGGGATTGTTTCAGTGTCACCGTGAGACGAAGTGCTGGAGGAGAGCAGAGGGGAGTGGTTAGATATAGTGCTGGTGGTGCCATTGCTTGTTTTTGTTGGAATAAAAAGGATCCTCAGCTGCAGTTCGCCCTGCTAGCCTGGAAGGTCTCTGGGCTGGGGCAATGTGGTTCTGTCTTGCAAAGCGCCCACCCCGGCTCTCTCCTGCGGGCAGGATGCTGGAGGATGCTGCAGCAGCAGCTCGTTTTGTGATGATTTTCCTTAGGAGAAAAACCCTGCCCTGAAGTAAATACCTTTTCTTTTCCATGGCATCCATCCTGCTTGAGTTCCGTGCAGAAGAGCAGTGGGACACATGCAGCTGTGTCCAGAGTGTTACTGGGGAAAAGCTCTTTGTCATTTGAGTGCAAAATCAAGGTCACATGTAGAAATGTCTGCTGGTGTAAATGGACTTGGCAGGTGATGGGAGCAGCAGTAACAAATAGGGCTGTGCAGAACTACAGCTCCTTCCCCCTGCAAAACCAACTCCAAAAGCAACCACAGGTGGTGTGGGCACAAACCCTGCGGGTGCAAGGAGTTTCGGTGTCCCCAGCTGCGGGACAGACGCTGGAGCTGTGCAGGACGTTGCAGAGTCTGTGGTTTTGGGATTTTGGGAGCCTTGTGAGCACAGCTGGAGCAGGGCTGTAGTGACATGATGGGCTTTTTGGGGGAGACAGCAAATCCAGGGCTGAGGATATTTCTGGAAGTCCCCTGCCAGGGCAGGAGCTGTCACTGTAAGCGGGTGACAATATCCTGGCAGCTGAATGTGATGTCCCATGGCCTCAGCTCCTGGAGCAGGTACAGGAGGGGCCTCACAGGGCTACGGCCACTGCTGTAGGATCACCTGACAGCTGAGCTGAGCTTAATGCAGGGGACTTCTTAGGGTCAGCTTTATTTCCAGCTGGTGATCATCTCTGGCCTAAGCACATTGCCTGTAAATGGAAATGTAATACTGGCGAGCAGGGAGAAAATCCAACGGAATCAGGAACAAGAGAGGAGGAGAACGTTTAAGCAACTGGAAATAAGCTGCTGATCCGCAGAGGGCTAAGCTGCCATGTAGTCCCCTGAGACTACACTTTTCTGCCAGTAAACCTCCTGCAGCTCCTTCTGTGTCCCTGATAAACCTGGATGTCACTGCTCCAGGCTGCACATCGAGCATCAGCTTGTAAAGAGGCATCTCCAGTTCTTCACCCTACAGACAGATCCTTCAGCTCCTTTCTATTCCCAAGCAGTGAGAGCTGAGCCTGCAGGGTGTTAGTGGTGAATGTTGTTATACTTTGGTCAGGGAAGCTGTGCCTGCAGCCACTGTGGTGCTGCCCTTGCCACTCTAGTGTGCTTCTCAAATGTGGGCTGGAGACAATGCGGCTGTTAGCTTCAAATTCCCTGGAATACAAATCTGGGGTGTAAGACTGAGCTGCCCTATTTATTTGGAAAACAAACCCCTTATTTCCAACAAGTCACTTCAAGAGTGACCTCCTGCTTCTGGTCCAGTCTAGAATTAAAAATAAATCACATTATACTTGAATATAGCAGATATTGAAGGGGAACAGCTTCGGTGTTCCCCACCTGTGTTTAGCTGTGTCCCAGACCTTGTGCAGATCCCGGGGTAGCTCGAGGAGCTCCTGCTCTCACTCCCCATCCTCCCAAGCCCTGCCTGGTCCCAGCTTGCCACAGGCTCCCATGAATTCTTTGGCAGCTTGTTCCCACAATCAGTGGATGTTTGGGTGTTCTGTGTGATGCAAGCAGGGGATGATCCCAGCTGAAGGCGGTTTTGTTCGGCGCCCGCTCTCCGCTCGCCTCGTCAGCGCGGGCGCTGGGGATTTTTCTAAGATATGTATATTGAATTTAGATTTGTGCTCTTAGTACCTTCACTCATTCATTCAGAGCCATATTGACTACATAAATTGAGTGTTACAAGTAAGAGAGAGTTTAGCCATTATTTTCTCAGTGATTTGATTTAATGGCCTGGCTGTTTTGGCCATTACTTCTGGCTTTTCATTTGCATGGATTCCTGGCTCTGCTGATTAGCATGTTTTTTACACTTGCCATTTAATTCTTTTTTTCCCCCTTTTGGAAAGCCGAGTGTTTCATAATTAAATAAATCCCTGCATCTGTTTTGTCTCTTCATACAAACACACATATAAAGAGCTATATACGTGTTATATATTTTTTTTTTTCCCCCATCTCTGCTGATTATACAGAGTTAAATGCAGCTGTCTGTGTGACAGGAATATTGTATACAGTGCGTGGAGTGATATACAGGTCACTATATTACTGATGAATAAAAGTTTCCTCCTAAGGCAGCTGCTGCAGATTACTTAGTGCTTGACATGGCGTGTCTTTGTGTCACTGTTACCGGGTGAAATTAAATCAGAACAGGAAAATATTAATTTAAAGTAGGGGATAGAGGCCGCTCACTTCCAATTACTCTCTACCCTGTCAGCTTTATATGGGCGCAAACAAGGAAGGAGGCTGGATTAATTGCTTTGGACTCTGCCCCACTACAGGCCCAATTATAGAAACATATTGGCTCCCAGCACTATTATATACACTGCTGTGCAGGAAATTGTGTGAAATTTTAACGGATTTCAGACGTAATAATAGAGAACACGATTCAGGACAGCATTAGCAGGCTGGGTGGAATCTTTACGGATGGGTTAAGGTTAAGCTGTTTGGGGGTCCTTTGTGTATTAAAGGATCATCTGGTTAACCCGTGTACTGGGAGCTTTTGATACTGGCCTGGGAGCAAACAGAATGAAAACATTCATCCTCTGACAGCAAGGAGCTAAATCCTCAGTTGGAATGAGGGCAGGAGCATGCGGTGTGGGGCTGAGGAAGAGCCTTGCGTGGCATTAAACAGGCTGGTGTTGGGAGGTGCTCTTCAGAAACCAGCCCTGGGTGGTGGCAGCTCGGTGTGAGACCCACCTGGGTCAGGACAGCCAGGGTGGTCAGCACTGACACCTGGAACAGGCATGGGATGGCTGCTTTGGAAGCGGTTGTAGGAGTAATGCTCAATTCAGTATTTTAGTTAGAATTTCTTCGGACTTTTTGTTCCTCTCACTGTGAATTCCATCTGCTGTTACACTCCCTCTTCCGTGTTCAGACCCACGTGCTGTAAACACCTGGTGATTTGTGTGCCAGAGCAAGGGACTTGAGTCCTGAATGTCCTGTCGAAGCTCCTGCGTGTGGAGTGTTGCACAACCACCATGGGCTGGTGGCTTTCTAAGGCGTTTAAGGTATTAGAAGGGAGGAACTAAGGAAATTCTGTTGACTCGCTGCTCCCTGCCCAGACAAAAGTGCTGGAGTCGTTGAGTAAAAGCCCCTTTGATCTCCTGGCCACCAGAAGTGTTGTGGATTTGGTGTCACAAGATCCCTGCTCTGCAGCGTGAGAGCAAACCGTGGATTTTGTGTCACAAGATCCCTGCTCTGCAGCGTGAGAGCAAACCGTGGATTTTGTGTCACAAGATCCCTGCTCTGCAGGGTGAGGGCAAACTGTGAGTTTAGCAAGTGTCTAACATGGTTCCTGGTCAGCCCCAGAACAGGCTCTGCAGCCTCTGACTTTGTGATCGTTCAAACCGTGACCCTGACACCTCACAGCATTTCCTGTTCCTTCCTTGGCGTATTTCAGTGACAACTGCTGAGGATTTTGGGGGATGTTGGAGGAGGGCCAGCTGGTTGGGATCATAACCGAGCTAAAGCTGGGTTTGGTTGGCCTTGTTTTCAGCTGGTTTAACTGGGTAGGGTTGTGCTGACTCTAGAAAACCACATGGTTGAAAACACAGAGCCCTAAAGAACACGAAGCGTGGCTTCAACCACTCCTGCCTCTCAAAGTGTCCAGAGAGGGACCTTTAGGGAATCCCAAAAGCGTTAGAAATGGAAATTTGTCTTAAGACACGATATCCAAGAAGGAAGTGTGATGGGACTGGGGGGTCCTGTCCCCAGTGGGGGCTCAGGCTGGAGGCACTGCCTGGCTCAGGGGCTGCTCCCTTGGCTCCCTCCTCAGCGTGGCTTGCTGTGACAGCAGTGACAGCCTGTGCCTGTGAATGGGCTACAATAAAACTGTTACAACAGGCCTGGTGATTTAGGGTGGCAGGGGAAATGCATAAAGAGCTGTCTGGAGGATCCAGGGTGGTGGAAGCAAAGGAAATTCTGACCAGAAATGGTGATTGAATGGCAGAACCTTTGCTGTTTTGTCTGAGGAAAGTCCATTTTGTTCCTGGATGATTATTTGGAGGGAAGCTGCACCCCCAGCTCAAGTCCTTGCCTCCCTTTGGTTCTGCTCCCTGCTCAGCAGGACGTGCAGAAGCCTCAAAGCGTCACTTTTATATCTGCAGTTTGTGCTGGTTTTAAACCAGGAGGGCTGAAGGCCTGAATTTATGACGTCTGGTTTGGGAAATCTATTTTTGCTCCCTCTAACTGATTGTCTTGTAACCATGCCTGTTATGAGTGGGGAGCGTTGTACATGGAGCAATGTATAAATACAAATGCCGGGGGACACGTGTGGGATCTTGTCACTGCCAGGTGACACTGAGAACCCTTTTGGCACTGAAGGCACCCTGACATGGTGATCTGGGGAGGGGAGGGGTGCAGGGGAGGCTGAGGGTTCCATCCCTTTGGAAGTGCTGGAGGCACCAGTGCCAGCAGACTGCAGAGTGTGCCAAGGGCAGCTCCTGCTGCTGCCACGCTCTGTCCCAGCCTCACAGCTGCTGTTGACACTAAAATCCTTGGTATTGACCCAAAATCCTGTGGTATTGACCCAATCTGAGAGGGCTTAGGTGGTGTTTCCAGCAGATCAGTGGTTCCATCAGGACATTAAGTTCTAAACTGCTGGGAGAGCTTCCCTCAGTGCTGGGTCAGTGGGGCCTGAGAGCTTCCCATGCCCAGGGCAGGCAGCTCTGCCTTTCTGGCTCAAGGGGCACCAATGCAGGGCCCTGCAGCTCTGGGAAGTGTGCCTCTGGGAATGAAAATCAGGGAGGAAAGGTGCAGATGGCTGCCGTGAGATGGGACAAGGGATCACAGCAAAGAGTGACCACAGCGTGGCTGCTGGGCAGTGAGATGTTCTCCATGCAGTCCCCGGGAACTGAGACACACCCTCGCCCTTTGAGTGGGAGCCCCTTTGCTGGTCACAGTAATTATCGGCTCCTTTAATTTTTTTTCTACAAGCTTATCAAAATTGGTTGGGTTTTTTTTGGGGAAAAAAAAATTAAAGTGTTGCCTCTAAAGCACATGAGATGGATTTACCCCTGATCTTCTGAACAGAAAGACTTTAAAGGTGGCTGTGGAGCTGGAGCGGCACGGAGGGGGTTAATACTCTGCTTTGTTGGTTTTGACTAGGGCCCATGGTTTTACTGCAGCAGTAAAGTCACTTTCCTTTTATGTTTAAAAGCCAGCAAGGAAAAATTGCAATTACAAAGACAACTAAAATCTTCACTGGTACTCAACAAGGTAATCAGTTCAATTGATTTTTTTTTTTTTTCCCTAGCCAGAAAAGTATTTAAAGTTAAATTCTATCTGTGATTTTTATATGGAAAAAAAAAAAAAAAATCTTTCTCTTGAAATGCTTCCTGGTTTTAAAAACCGCTCTATTTTATTTGCCCTATAAATGCAAACTTATAAAATGTGATAAGGAATCTCTCCCTTCTCCCTGCACAGACAAGACCCGAGCAAGCTCCCTGCTATCCCTGCGTGGCTGCCAATTGCAGGACAGATATCTCTCCATTAGTCATTAGCATCTAAATCATCCCACTTCTCATTCAGGTTTACTGGGCTGTGATGGCTACTGGATTCATAGGACACCTGAGCCAGGTCTTTTGTACAAGGTCTCCTGGAGCAATTGATTGTAAAAAGACGGCAGGAGAGCAAACCACCGGTTTCTGTGCCCTTTTGAGCAGGGAGGATGGGCTGTGCTGCCGTGTGTTTTCTCTATGAATTATTGAAAGTTTTTTTTTTTTTTTCTTGAAATATTGTAGGATGATTGAATTTGTGTTGTGCATAGTAGTGCAGCAACCCGGTACAAAAATACCCCAAAACTGTGAGGAATTTTGGAAAAAAAAAATAAACAACCCACTTATTTTTCAAGTGTGATACAATAGGAGCATCTCTTCCCTCTCTTTCTGGAGTGGAAGGAGGATGGGGATAAAGGAGCTCCATCAGAGGTCTGTTCTCAGACCATTATAATTAAAATTGTAGTTGATGTTATGGTTAAACTTGTTCTTTGTAGAAGCCAAGTCTCATTTACGTGGATCAGGCTTCAAAATCTGATGTGTGAATCTGGGTTTGAATTCACTGGGGTTAAATAGATGAGTCTGGGCTGGGCAGTACCTGATCTGGGGACTGCCAGATGGGTTTATGAACCACTGGATCTTTGTTTAGGGCTCAGAAGGTGTTTTTCATGTTGAGGGCTACAGAACCCCAACCAACAAACAAAAAAACCCCAACCATTTAAGTCCTTGGGAGCAATGAGAGAAGGAAATGAAAGTGGAAAGCAGTTTGTGATCCAGCACTTGCTGTCGAGGGATTGGGGAGAATCCATGAGGAGAGAAAGGAATGCCCAGCACATGTTCATTTTTCCATCATTTATTTGATGTTTTTAGAGGAAGTGGCTGACTTTCCATGGATGTGCTGGTCTGGGGGTTAACCCTTCCAGCATCCCTGTGCCTACAAACGTTTCATTACAGGCAAGCTCCCATAAATTCCTGGCAGTGGCATCCTCCCCAAGCCCTCGGGCTACAGGGATCTTTAGTCACTTTGGATTGCGCTGGATTTGAAAATAGGTCCCTAAGGTGAAGGGCCAATACATCAAACCAGTAAATCATGTTTTATACCAACTCCTAATAATGAATGAAGTGCCATTTCATACAATACCTAAGTTAGGATTTTATTGATTAACTCTCATCTCGGTGTTCCACCCAAATCTAAGATATATTGCCTGCTGTAATTTTTACATTAGCTGTCAAATTCATCTTGTCCTCCCAGGGTTGTGATGTGTACGGAGCAGACAATAAAAACCCATCCCAGTTGCAGTGTTTATCTAATGAATATACACGGGCCAGAGAGATTAATAATGATTTGATAGGCAGAGCCAAGAGGCAGGAAATGCCCGTGTTCGGGGCTGGAGATCAGGACCAGGATTTCAGATGAAGGCAAAGGCTGGAGGAGGATGATGCTCACTTGTCTTACCCCACGCCTCCCTCCTCCCCCTGGCAGGCTGTAATGGATGAGGGGAGTCTCAAGGAAGCCGAGATGATGATTGTTTTGTGCATAACGTGAAGCAGCAACGGGGAAAGGCTGCTGGTAAACACTAAAATAATGATTTGCCAAGGCAGAGCTCTGTGCTGGTGCTGAGAACCCAAACAAACCCGTGCTTGCTGGCATCTCACCCTGGCATTCCTGTCCAGCGGAAAGAAATATTTTAGGGATATCCTTCCTTTTATATTTTCTGCTCAATAACCACCCCAGGTCTTGTGCAGAGAGCCCTGGCGGTACTTCCCTGCTCCTCCCCAGAATCCTGCATCTTCCTCGGGGATGTGCAGTGGCCTTCGAGGCTTCCCCCGAAGGCAGAGGCGGCCGCGGTTGTGACGGGAGAGGGAGCCCTCACCCCGGGCATGGCTCTGTCCCCCGGGGGGCTGCAAACCCCCCTGGGAGGGAGGAACACGAGCCCCCCGAAATTCACCCTGAAATCCCTGCGGGTTTCGGTGCCGCGCTGTGCGAGGCGGGGGCGTCTGTGTCTCCCCAGGAGAGAGGGGCAGGGGGAGCTCGGCTCTGTTTGCTGGAAGGCGCTGGGAGAAGTGCAAAGGGCTTCTGAAAAATAAAAACTGAGCGCAGCCCCGGCCCCCAGCACGCTCCGCCCGCTGCGGGAGGACGAGTCCGGAGCCGCCGGCTCAGGGATGCGCAGCGGGGCTGGATTTTGATCCCCCTAGCACCGGCGGGGCAAGCTTGGGTAAACACGTGCTGCTCTGCCCGGGATGTGATGAGCATTGAAGGCAGATGTGCTCAGGGGTTGCTGAGCCAGGCTGACCCCAGGGCTCACAGCCAGGTAGCCCCCTCGCTGTTCCTGCTAGCCACGGCAGCGCCAGCTGAGCATCCTCCTCCTCCTGACCTAGCGATGCCTTTGGCAGTCCGCTACTCGCTGTAGTTTGCACTGTGAGCTCCTCGGGGCAAGGACTTTTCCCTCTGTCGCTGATTCCCGGTGGCGGCAGGGTGCTGAACGGGGCTGTGCTGTGGAGCAGGTGACTTCTCCCGGCACCCCGCGCCATTCAGCTCTCCCGCCAGGTTCGGTGCGTGTCGCATTTCACATCCCGAGCCGTCCATTATCTGCACAAACAGTCACATCGTAACCTGTTGAAAAATCTGTTTATTAAAGAGGGTAACGAAGCCTCAAAACAAACGCCTCCGCGCCTCCTCTCCTCCCCTTCTTCCCGTTCGGTCCGTGATTGCATTTTCCTTTCCCGCATCCCAGCATGAAGCGGTGACACATTACAGCACAAAGCAAAACAGCACTTATCTAATCTGGGCTCTGATATGGGATAGGCCCCGAGCGGGGCCGGGAGCGGGGCTGGCTGGCAAAGGACAATAGGTCGCTGCAGATGCGGGTTGAGTGAGACAATTGAACCAATTATACCATTCCGGGCACTTGAATGAGATCGCAGAGCATTTCCTGAGCTTTGGTAGAAGTAATCAGCATTCCTATTCATCTCTGCCCCATCCTGCCTGTGCAGAATTCAGCTCCTGCACTTGTGGCCCTCGGACAATTCCCCCTTTGCCCCCCTATCCCACTCTTCGTCCTGGTCAGAATTCAAAAACCACTCATTACTTTTTCCCCCAACTAAGCTCATGTAATCATTTTACTTGAATAAGTAATATTTTTGAGTCTCCCATTGAAACGTTTGGTCCCGTCTGGAAGCAGCTGTTTTTTCACCTCTGAAATTGCTGCATTTTGGCAGCTGCTGGAGGGAGCTGCACGTCAAACCCGAGGCCGGTGGGCACGTTAGGAAGTGCTTTGTAACACTTTGGGTGAGAGGAAGCAGAATGACCCGTGCTGTTTCTTTTTAGCACCGTTTAAGCTGTAAAACCAGCCGACCAACTCTCTTCCAAATGTTGGCTGCCGAGATTGACTGCACTCATGAAGATAACGGGGGGAAGTATTTTTCTCTTAAGTCCACAGCTGTCCTAAATCAGCCAGGGATCCTGGAGTGGAATGCTCAGCATCCCAGCCAGGGACATAAAGACACCAGGCAAAATGTCACTTGAAGTGTTGCCTCTTCTTCAGCAGTAACTCTGCTCCATAAATGCAATTGATCTCCTGAGAGAGGAGGGATTTCTTCAGCAAATGCAAGCTTTGTGAGGAAAAATATAGGAGCTGTTGGGCTTGTGTTCCTTGTGTGTGTGCTCCTGATCCAAGGCCTCGGAGCGTCTCAGCAGCCAGGGGATCTGGGGATTGCTGTCTGTGGGTTACACGCTCCCCACGCTGCTGCAGGGCTGGATTAAAGTTGTGTCCAGATTTAAAACCACTTCAAGCAGCTATTGCAAAGTAAACTGAACAGTGAGGATTTATTTTTGGTTTCATCCAGGGTTTTTTTTTAGTACAATATTGTTGCTGTTGGCAGTTCTGGGCTGGATCAGAGCTTTAAACCAACCTGAACGGGAAATTTTGGCTCAAGGAGGTTTTGGTCTTGCCTTGCCTGGGCTGAGAAGCAGCTGAAGCATCCTCAGCTCCAAGGACTCTTTTTCAGGATGGGCTGGGGGGACGAGCATGCAATGGTAGGAGTTTTACAAGTGTCTAAAAACAGAAGCTTATAATGAAAGTGCTTCCTCAGCCATAACTACGGCGTGCTGGCATAATTGGAATGCTGAGTGGTGTGCTGGGTTTAGGAAGGTAATAAGAACTGCAATCAGTATTAAATAAAATGTATCTTCCTTTAGGGGAAATAAATGTATATTAAATCAAATATTCATGAATGCAAGTTAGTCTTCATACATTACACAAACAGTTTTTCAAAAATGCAGCTATCCTGAAGGCCGGGTGTGATGTGTGTGAAGAAGAGGGATTAGCTTGGAGCTGGGGAGAGGGAAAGGGCCTGGCCTGTCACCACCTGAAGGAACAAAGCCCTGTGGGCTCCAGTGGGGCCTTGCCTGAACAGCACATCTGAGAAAGTGGTTTAAATTGTGCACAAGTGTTAGAAGAAGCAAAACTGCCTCTTCACAATATTTATCATCCCCAGCAAAACCTGGACATCCACATGAGCCTTCCAAGAATGGAAACCTAAAAGGGGGAGTGGGTTTCAGTTCACAGATATTTCAGTAAATGCTGATCCCCTGCCAGGGGCAGGGCTCAGAGGATTCACATGCCTGTCCCCAGGGTGGCTTTTTCAGCTCCTGTCAACTTGTGTTTTCCTGCCTGCCCTGACACAGGCAGAGGGGAGGAGAACATCCTGCAGGACAGGCACAGCAGAGCCAGGTCAGGACTGTCCTGCTGCCAACACCCCGGGATGAGGGAAAAACGTGCAAGACACCAGCTTGGCACCGGCACAGGGTGTGGGTGGCACACACGTGTGAGCTCAGACTCCACAGGGCTGGGACAGCTTCCTGCTTCTCACCTGGAGGAATCCTCGCTGCCAACAGGGGCTGGAGTCCTGCTCAGCTCCCAGAAAGGTGTTTCTTGTCTGTCACAAGGGGGCTCAAAGCTTCCCAGCCTCGCTCCTGGCTTCGGCACAGTGTGGTGCCAATTTGGCTCAAAGTGTGGGGCTTGAGGGGGTTGGATTTCGTGCCTCTCAGGGCTGTGCTGTCAGCTAACACCTCTGTGTTCAGGAGCCGAGGTAGTAAAAGCTCAGGCTGCTAAAAGCAGGGACAGATCTGCAGGTGTTTCCAGGAGAGAGTTCCGTTGGTTTAATCAAATTTGGGCTCGTCTGGAGTTGTGTCAGCAGAATTCTTCCGTGCAGTTTATGAAATGTCAGTGCTTTTATCCAACAGCTACAATCAATTTGCTGTTTGATAAAACAAGCAAACACCTCCGGGCTGCATCCTTATCCCTGCCTGAATAAACAGAGGGGCAGGGAGACACGGCCGTGGATTCTGTTACCTTCCTGGGGCGAGGAGGGTTTCCTTCCTGGAGGCCTCCAAAAGAGCGGCACGCAGCTGTGGAGAGAGGGCTAATTTGTGTCATTTGCCGAAACCACCGGGCTCTTCTTCCCTGCTCGGGGAATTATTGATTTTATCACTCCCCGACCTTACACGTGTCGCTGTCTTGTGCATGCTGGCCTGTAGGAAGTGCTGTCTACTGATTCACAGCTGAGGAATAATTCTGGTTTATTTGTGATTACTCTCTGGTTTTTGGCTCATCAGCCATGCGTGCTTGTTCCTTCTGCCAGGCTGGAATCCTCAGGAAAAACGTCCCCGGCAATACAAAATACCCAAACAAAGCCTCCCGCTACTCCCCACCACCCTGCCTCTGCCACAACCCAAACACTTTTATTCATCTCTGCACGTGTTTCTCTGCAAAGACTCATCACTGTCCCATTGATTTCATTGTCTGGGTGTCTTCAACAGTTTTCTCGGAGCTCTGTAAGTCGTGGAGAGCGGAATATGATTGCAGATATCAATACACGAGCGTGTAACCCTATTGAAGTGCTGTCAGGCCGGCTGAAGTGCACGGGGAGGGGGTTTGTGTGTTATTGTGCTGCTTCCCCTGCCAAAAAAACCTCAGTCCCTGCTTGCAGAAGTGGAGGTGGGGGGAACAGAGATGCTGTTTAGGGAGGAGGGTTGGTCGTGGGGAGGAAATATATGGAGCATCTACTAGAAGCTTGCATGGTACATTAATTGTCTGTAGCTTTTTCCTTTCCCTCTCAAAGCAAAATTAATTATGGGGAGGTGATGTTCCTTTAATGAACATCATTTAACTTAAAGAAAAAAAACAACAAAACAAAAGCAACGGACAAGTATGCTATCATTAGGTCTCTTAGTTAATGTAGTGTGTTTTCTGGAGCTAAATGTGGCTGTTGTGGAGGTGAGCAGAGTCCCTCTCCTGCGGGATCCGAGAGCGGCTCTCGGCTGCCGAGCTTCACAAACACCGACTCCAATCCCTGCTTGCCTGTGGGGGACACTGCTTGACCGCTTATTGCATATTTGATCAGTTTGTTCCCGCATCCCAGAGCCTCCCCGGGGTGACTCTGGGGCTCAGATTAAATTGGCAGGGCGAGGAAGGGAAGGCAGGGGATGTTCTGTGCTCCCAGTCTGGAGTGATTCCCCCTTTCCTCTTTAAGGTGCCCTTTATGGTTGAGGCTGGGGGCTGACAGGGGCTCAGGTTTGAGGATGTTTCACCCAACACAGCTCACCCAGGGTGGGCTCAGGTTGGCCCCACACTGGTGAAAATCATCTACAACCCACCTTCACTCCTCTTCCACTGCCACCCTTCCTCAACACCAAGATCAGGCAATCGGGGCTGGAGGGACACCCAGCACCACCCCGGCACAGCCACCCCACAATTCCCCCTTCAGCCCAGGGCACAGAAGAGAAGGGCTTCGAAAAGAAACAGTAATAACAAGTCTGAGAAGCCCAGGTTTTAATTAAAAGTACAAGTGGTGTGTTGGTAAACCGAGGGGAGCGGCAGCTGCTCTGGTTTCAGGTGTTCTGTTGTGCCACATCGAATCACGGCTCAGAAGAGGTTAATCTCAAAATGAAATAGGTGGTACCTCCTAAGGACTGGGCTGCTGTAAAATCACATTGTCTGCCAAAGACAGCTAACTTCAAACATGCTTATAAATAAAATGGTCAAAAAGAGGGATTTTTTTTTTTTCCTATAAGGAAAGTGGCATGTGGAAAAAATAACTTGAGTTTTTTATTTTTCCTAATTGCTTCTGCTTTAAAATATTGAATATGGTGTTTCTGGTCTGATTTGTGGCTATCAGTACTTTATATGAAGTGTCATTCCTGAGATATGTGTTATCTCCCTTTTCAAACACAGACTTTTTATGCAAAACTAGAACTTAAATTGCAGTGGATGAAATAGGAGCTATTCCACATAAGTTTTTAGAAAAGAAAAAAATCAAAATACCCCTGTACTGAGTCACTGCTGGAGGTTTCTGGCAATACATGAAGGCCAAGGAGGAGCATCTCAAACCTATTTTTAGTGTTTGTGTCAGGCCTCCCGAGCCTTTGCAGACCCATTCTCACTTGCCGTGGTGGAGTTTGGATCGGGCAGTTGTTGCTGTGCTGCCAAACCAAGCACCCTGATTTTCAGCTTTTCCTTTTTCCTTTGGCCTCAAGCGGCTCTTTGCAAATGAGCTGTTGGTGGCACCTGAGTGACTGTGTTAGACTTAATTTTTTTTTGTTTTTGCCTTAAAGATTTTTTGAGGGTTAACCTACACATGCGGGTCCAGAAACACCCTCTCCTTTCACTTTTATTTCCCACAATATCCACTTGCCGTGTGCGTTGTTTGCTCCCACCGTTGAGGGGTTATTGCATTTGTCATCTCCTTTGCCACGCGGGGCGAGGAGGCAGCGCCTGTTAATATACAGGAGAGCTGGCACTTCCACGGCTGCGAAATGATGTACTTTGGGAAGTCACCTGAGGTGAGAAGTGCCACGGGAGGGTGAAATGTTACGTGCCTGAAACAATGGCCGTGAGCAATGATCGCCTGCGGAGCTCACCTCCGCGGGGCCGGGGTTCTGCCACCCAATCTCCCGTGCTCAGATTAACTCAGGAGCGTTAAACACACACCCCCTGCTCCGGCTGCTTCCCCCGTTATCTGCTCTCTGCCTTCCGAGCACAGAAATGCTTGCTTCTCTATACTAAAATGGGATTTTTTTTTTTTTCTTTTTTAACCTAGAGAAAAGCGTATTCCATTGTTATTACCTTCATTCCCAAGCTGTGTTTATACTCTGATAACTGCCAGCCTGGTTCCCAGCAATAGCTGCCGATAGAAAAGATTACCTCTATATTTTTTGAGCGTTTTATTGACTTGTTCAATAGCACTTTTCTGTTATTTGCCGTGGCTGGAGGGGCTGGCCGTGGGGCACAAGAGGTACCAGCAGCCCTTTTGCTGTCTGCCTGTGCTCAGAGCCCTTGGGCTGTTCCAAATTCGGGTTCCTGCCGAACAACTTGCGCAAGCTGGGGCTCTTGATCCATCTCTTGGTGGAGCTTGAACTTGCCACATCACTGATGTAGTGGTGGGAATTCAGGTTTATGCACAGTTTAGGTCCGTGCACGGTGCGCTCTGTGCGATGCGGAGCAGGAGCTTCCCCGGGACCCCCCAGCCCGCCTTGCTGGGATTGATTTCTGCTTCTCACGCCGGCTGTAGCTCGGTTTTAGCTCCGGCTGCGGGAACACTTTGCTGAGCGGGCTGCAGGAGGCTCTGTTGTGCTCCTGGCAGGGCGCGGGCAGAGCTTAGCCCTCCGGCGCATCAGCGCGGCGGGTAACGCGCTCCCCACCCTGCCCGGCCGGGCGGGGGCACAGCTCGGGCAGGAGGATCGGGGCTGGCAGGGCCATCCCACGGAGGGAGCAGGCTCCGCCGTCCCCCAGCGCTGTCCCTGTCCCCCCTGTCCCCCGGCTGAGGACATCAGAGGGCGCTCTGCCATCTCCGCTCGCTCCCCACGGCCGGCGCTGCCTTCGGGCACACGGGGGAAGTTCCCTGCAGGAGGAGGAGGAGGACGGTGCCAGCCGAGCTCTGCCATCCCCACCCGGCTCCCCCTCCGCCCCCCGTGCGTCCTGGGCACGGCTTTGGCTCGGCTTTGGGGACGGTGAATGTGCGGCCAGGCTCCAGGCTGGGCTTTTCCCGGCGGTTTTTGGGGGGTGTGTGTTTGGTTTCACCCGCAGCAGTACTGAAATCCCCCCGCGGCTCCGGGCTGCCGGGGAGAGGAGCCCTGGGCCGTGCTCACCTCTTCTGTGTCCCCGCACACCCTGAAAGGAGCACTCACCTTGTCCGAGGTGCGGGATGAGCTCCGTGTCCCCTCTCGGTCCCCAGGGGCAGCGCAGTCCCTCGGAATTCACCTCCGGCGCTTCCTCCCGGCCGCAGCCGCCTCTTTCGGCTCCCGCGGTACTTTTAGTTACTGGAGGAGGTTAAGTAACTCTGCTGATCCATCCTGTTGTTAAGTGAAGGTAGCAGGGTGCCAACAATTAAAGAAGTAATTGTTCAATTGGTTCTGCAATAATACTCATTGATTCTTTGTTTGAAGTGATTCGCTTTTCAATCCTCCTGCATTTAGAGATCTTGTTTCACCTATGTCAAGCCGAGTTCAGGAAACCTAATTAACTGGGTTTTGTTTTTTATAATTAGGTCCCTAAAATAATTCATAGGTGGTGTTAATAACCCCATTTAAAAATCTATTAAGCTTTTGGAAAAGTTGGACAGAATCCTCTGTGCTGTTTTTTTTTTATTTATTTTTTTTTTCTTCCCTCCCCTCTTCCCTCCTCCTTTTCCCCTTGGAGATGTGGTGCTTCTTCCTTTTACAGCGCACTAATTAAAAACAGTAGGATTATGGCGGGGAATAATATGCGTGCGAGGTTATCATCCACAGGGCAAGAGGAGGAGGCCGCTGCCTCCCTTCCCCTGCCCGGCTCCAAGGTCCGCTCTCCATCTCCAGCGGGAGCTGGCAGGGTTCATCAAAGGACAGATTGCCCGGACCCTCTGGCATTTGCCAGCCTGCGAGCCGGGCCCAGAAGGGACCCGGCAGGAAGGGATAAATGTGCGGGAATCGCCGGGCTCGCATCACCCTCGGCCGCTCCTGACAGGCAGCGCTCCTCACAGGGGCTGCCCTCCCCGAAAGGCGTGTGCCGAGAGGGTTTTGGAGGCGCCGGAGCGGTTTTGTCCCGGTGCTGTGCTGCGCTGCGCTGGCACGGTGGCCGCGCCGCCTCGGTGGCCGCCAGCCCTGGCACGGCCAGCCCCTCGGAACGCGTTTAAAGCCCTTTTAGCGGGAGCGCGGAAGCAGCTGCCCCATTTTACACGGGCTGCTGGCCGCCGGGAGGTTTCTGCCGGGGTGTGTGTGTGCCCTCGGCCGGAGCTCCCCCGGGCCAGGGCGGGGGGAAGGAAGGCTGTCCCCTCCCTCGGAGCCTCTGCTGCCATCTGCGAGCTCGGCCCCCTCGGGCTGCTGGAGCCGGGCGGGGGATCATGTGCCCTTCGGGATGCCAAGGCTGTCGGACACGGATCCTGGGAGGGATTTCAAGGCAGTGAGTGCTGCCTGGTGGCCGACGCACGGACATATGCCGGCTTCGGGCCTCAGCGCTGGGGATGCTTTTGTTCCGCTCCCGCTTTCAGGGCGGTGGTTTTGTGCGCGTAAAGATAAATACTTCTCTCGCTCAGGTTGTGGAATGGCTCACCTGCAGGAAGGCTTTGCCTTGGAGGGCGAGTCCTGCTGTTCTCCCCGTGCAGGGGGTGTATAAAATTCCAAAAGGAGACACAGCAGGAAGATCTGGTTAAACCCGGCATCACCTGCTAGGGCTGCTCTCTGCACCCTCAGGGAAGGTTGCAAACCCTTTTTTTTTGTTTGCCTGGCAGAGCTGAGGTGCCGGCTGGGAAGTGCAGTGTGACCTCCGTGGGCCCTGAGGCATGGCGAGCGTCCTGAGCGGCGTTTTCCCCCCCCTCGCTCTTCCTCCTGAAAGTCAAAATGTAAATTTTTTTATTGCCCCTCCCGAACGTGACAAAGTCCTGCTTAAAAATGTAAAGATCCCCCATCTTCACATGCACCATAAAGGCCTTTGCGTTGCACGGGAAGCCTCCGGGCTGTTGATTTATTATCGAGCTACAATGGCTGGAGCAGAAGAGCAAAGTGAAATCCACGAAAGTGGCTGATGTGACAGAATTAACAGTTGTCAGCAGAGGAGAGAGGGAGGAAGGCAAATGTTGGTACTCAGCAAACTGGGGAGGCAAAGTTGTCCTCACACTCCAGAGGCAAAAAAATCTTCCAGGGAAGGGGCAAGGGTGGTGCTGAGTGCTTGGACATGGAGAATTTTGGGCTCAGACAAGGAGACAGCTCAGGAAGGGGATAAAACTCCCCTTATTTTGGGGTATTTTTTTCGGTTTGAGCCCAGCTCTGGCCCTTGATGTTCTGTCTGAAGCTGTCGATGGTGTTTTGCTGAGCCCACAGGAGGGGCAGATGCCGTATCTTGCAAGTGGAGCTGAGATTTTTGGGGAATGAGATTAACGATGGGGTTATTTGTTATGAGCTTCTCAATTGAGATGTTTTGCTGAGCGTGTGATGTGCAGCAGGGAAAAGTGCAGCCCTTGTCTAACAAAGGGGTGAACGGTGAGTTGGGTGGGATTGTTTATGGCAGCCCAGGGTTAAAGTGGTTTGAGGTGTTTGCTGTCGTGTTCCAGGCTTCTTTTCACCTCCACTTGCATTTTTTGGGGGGCTTTCTTATATACAAAGAGCTGTGCCAGTCCAGCAGGGCCCCTCTTGGGTTATTTGAGGTGGTGCTGGCAGGAATTGACCCTTCTGGTATCTGGGGAATTTTTCATGTGTTTCACTTGCACAGCTCTGATAAAACAAATTACTTCCAAGATGGATATTTTGGGGAAAAAAAACTTTATTCCCCAAACATCTTGAGTTTATGAAACAAAATGTGTGAGAACTTGGCTGACCAACCTTTTCTTGGGAGGTGTGGGTCATGGTTTGGATGAAAGGCTCCCTGCAAGGCTCCAAAGCAAGAAACTTCCCTGCTAAACCTGTCTGGAGAAAGGTTAACACGAGATGAATTGAATTATATTAGTGAAAATTGCATCATTAGGAGAAGCCTCTTCCTGCAAAATGCACAAATACAGCTGAATTCACAGATGCATTTTGGTCTTCTGCACCAGGAATATTTGTCATCCCAGGAAAAAAGTGGAAGAGGCTTGTTCTTCAATGCCTGGCATGTCACTACATGCTGTGAAGTGCAAATAGAGGAAGAAAAATTAACACATAAAAGAAATGTACTCTTTCTGCAGGAAAATTAGCTAGTTAAAGCTGAGGGAAGTGGTTTTTTAATAAAATAAAATAGGGGAAAGAAAAAAAAAAAAAAAGAAACAAAACCACAGCAGAAAATAGCAGCATTTTCTTTTTGCTTGGCTGGGGAAAAAATAAGCATATTTTATATTGCAACTCCGAGCGCTTCGAGCTGGAGGAGACAAGTCTTCGCACGAGAGGGGGGAAAAAAATAGTTCCTACAAACACATAAAGCTGGAACAATCCTGGAATCCCTTCGGTGTACCCAGAGCTGCAGTTCCCCACCAAGCACCAGCTGCAAGGGACTGGGAGGGAGGAGGAGCCGAGTGCTGTTGCATTGCATGCACGGATTTCTCCCTGCAGGAACAGCCCTGCAGCCTGCACTCCCTCCTCCTCTCCCCCGCCCTCTGCCACGGGATGAAAAGAGGGCCTCAAACTGTTGCTGAGTTGTGCAAACATACTGAGTGTGAAAGGAAAATAATCTAATTATTCTGTGATGAGGCTCTAGCAAGTGCTGTAGATCCAGTGTGGGGCTATTTCTCGCCTTTATTTTGGTTTCTTGGAAAGGATTTTGAAGGCTAATTGACTTTTTGGCTCATCCCTTGACACTATCAGCCCTGTCTGGATTTAGTTGACTTCAGGGTGAGTTGGTGATGCTGAGCAGGATTGGACTCCAAAGAGGAGAAGGTGGTCAATGGTTTGTGTTCCCAAAAATCTGTGAGGGAGAGGAACAGGCTGTCCTTGGGTTTGGCCAGCCAGGGTGGAGCAGTGACCTTGGAAAGGCAAGGTTGAAGGCACTAAAAAAATAAATAAAATCCACTCACCTTCTCCTTCTCTACCATGAGAAATGGATCAGTGTCCTGTGACCTCCTGGAGTGGTTTGGGTGGGGTTTGTGTCCTCACTGGCCCTTGGGGATCCCTGCAGGGGTGCAGAACTCTCCGCCTCGTCCATCCTGGTGCTGGCAAAGGAGATGAGCAAAGCCTGGTGCTCACCTGCCTCTCCTGCCCCCGGGAATGTGCTCAGGGGGTGTTGGGTGGTCACAGCCCCTGTGGCTGAGCTCCAGTGCCCACCATAAAGTGCCTCACCCAGCACATGGGTGAGCACCCAGCCTGGCTCTTTACCTTTCTGCAGACAATTCTGGGGGCAGGGAGGGCCTGGAACAGTCTCACTCCTGAACACTTGGCTGATGCTTCCCAGGAGCTCTTTGAAGTCCCGATAAAGGTGTCTCAGAACAGGGAATGCTTCTGTCTTTATTTTCAGGATTATGTTGGATATTTGCATCAGAGAGATTTTTTTCCTGAGTGAAGTAGGAGATGAACAAAGCTTTGGGCTGAGAAAACAAATCCAGGCTCTCCTGGGTGAAACCCACCTGGTGCAATCCCAGCAGCTCCTGGTTGCATGGGTGTGTTCTTACAGGGCAGAGAGAGGTTTTGTGTCTGGCCAGCACCTCGGCCTTTCCTCTAAGGAAGGCTGGAGTCCAGCAAGGTGTCCCCATTTCCCTGCTCCCCACACCCTGGCACAACAGAAGCACCAGCCCATCCCGGCCCCGGTGTGATACCACGCCCGGAGTCGGCTCTTTGCGAGGCAAAGGGCACAAAGGGGCGAGGGAAGACTCGCCCAGACCTCCTCCAGGCAGCCGCTTTTAATTGCAAATGGTGTGATTTGGAAAGGGGGGCCGGGGAGAGCCCTTGCTGCGGGCTAGAGAGCGAGAGATTGAAAGCTTGCCGCGGTGGTCATCGGAGGTGAAGAATAAGTCATAAATGATCCAAGGGCAAAGGCCAAAAATAGACTGATGGCTGCTTTGTTCCCGCAGCCTTGGGAAGGACCTTGGGGCTGCACTGTGCTGGAGGTGCCCTGGGCTTAACCCTTCCCTGCTCAGGACACACACGGAGGATTCCAGCAGTGGATGCTCTGTGCTGGTGTTGGCCTTCAGCCGCCTCCTGAACCTCCAGCTGGAAACCAAAACCCGCTGAGAATTTCTAGGGGGGACGAGGAAAATGGGAAGGTCTGTCTTCCACTGCTTGGGCAAGCGTGCTGGGGTCGTGGTTCTGAAAATCCTATGAATGTATGCTTCAAAATGTCCTGTGGGAAATAACTTTGTCCTTTTCCCAGGCAAGTTCATGCATTTACCTTGGTTTATCCATTTAAAATGAGCACCATTGAGTTAGGACCAAACCTCATGGTGAATTCCCCAGAAGCTTCTTGTGCTAAGGGCTTTGCTGTGGTCTGAGCGTTGGGTGGTCACAAGTCCCCAGGGTGACATTGCAAGGATATCCTTGTCACCTGGTGGGTCACAGTCGTTCTCTTATTTGGCTTCTCTCCTTCCCTCTTCCTTTTGTCAGCCCCTCCTCACAGCAGTGCACAGCACAGCTATTCCCAAAAATCCTGCACACAACCTTTAAAGCCACGAGCTGTTGAGCTGTCTGAAGAGACACCTGGTGACTTGGGGAGCTGGACAGGGCTGGTCACCTCCTTTCAGAGCACGGCTCTGCACCCAGTGCCCTGCTCTGACCAAGCCAGGCCAAGGCACGCTGGTGTGGAGAGCAGATCTGTCCCAGCTGGGCCGACTGCTCCCCAAATCCCCAAATCCCCAAATCCTGCCTGTTCCTGAGTGCAGGAGCTGTGCATGGGGCAGTGTCCCAGCCTCTGGCTGCCTCTGTGTCCATCCCTCCATCCCTCCCATTGTGTGCCCCGTGCTGTGCCAGTGGGCAGCCAGCAGTGAGACAGGACCTTCTGAGGAGCAGTTTTCGGTGGCTTTGGAGCCCCCCGTGCTGCTCCTCCCCATTCCTCTGCCACGTGAAGTGTCTTTCATCTTTCAAAGAAATAGGAAAGAAAGCGGCTCCCTTTGAAATCGGTTCTGTGGGCTGGCTGCAGGATCTGGCTCACCTTAAAAGTGCAGGTTCCCACTGTGGAACGGTCCTTTGGAATGGTCCTCTGACACTGTCCTGGTCCTTTCCCCTGGGACACAGCACAGTCCAGTGCCACCTGGGCTGGGACACTGCTGTGACGCCTGCTGTCACCTGAGCCATGGGTGTAACATCCCCCAGTGCCTCAGTTTATCCTTCTCCTCCTTTGTACGGTTAGTAAAAGTTCCTCAGCACCTGGATTAGTGCATCCCTGCAGCAGGAATGTGCAGGGCTGAGAAGGAGCAGATTTTACAGCCTGAGAGAGAGGATCCAATTCCTTGCAGGCGCTAAAAACTCATTTTACTGTACGTGCGAGTGAGACTCCTCTCTGCTGGGAATTAAGTTAATTCTTATCTGCGTGGGGGTTTTGCTGTGGCAATTCCGTTGTGGGTTATTTCGTGCAAATTTCAACCCATTGATTTTTTTTTTTTTTCTTCTTCCTGGACCAAAATCATCTCGGCATCAGCTTCACCCAAGTTTAATGGAGATACACTAGGGAAAGGGAGTGATTTAACCCGTGATTTTTCCAGGAGAGGCAGTGGCTGGATTTTCTCAGTTCTTTGCCAGGCAGAACCAGGGTCTGGCTTCTTGCATGTTTAAAATAACACTAATAAACCAAACCCACCCTGCTGGGGGTCAGCGAGGGGGACAGCAGTGTGAGCGCACATTTCTTTCCCTCCCGCTCCCCGGCGCTGCCGGGATTCTCCAGGAGCTCTGTAGGGAAAAACAAACGCACACCTCATCCTGCTGCAGTGCCGGCAGTCCTGTGCCCGGCATGCATTATTCCTGAAATCAAAGGGGGGGATCGGCAGCGGGAATGTTTAAGCGCAGCCTGTGATCCTCAGGTGTGACACCGGCCCCGCCGCAATGAGATGCACAGTCATGCTCTCTCCCAGACGCAGGGTTAAAGATTTGCTTGGGGCCAGTCAATAGCACGCACTGAGTATCTTCCTCAAGAATGTGTCTGCTCTTTTCCTGCCTCCAAGTAGCAGCACTTGAGTCTCAGTCCCCTACTTGAATCACTGCACTATCTCCACTTCATCAGAAACCAGAGTCGAGTCTTTGATGATTGTTGTGACTCACGGTGTCACAGAACTACTTACCCTGTGATTTCAACTTTAATCACTGATCCACTATCTATAGAGCTGCCTGTGGAACAGTTCAAATTGTAATTATAGGAAGCTCATCTGCTGCGAGCCACAAAGCAGGCTTTACCATATGCCTTTAAAGGTGAACTGATGTCATGATGAAATAACTGTGTTTTGCTGCAGATTGATACCACTGGCTGGGAAGTTAACATACAGCATGAAAGCTGTGACATTTTGCAAGCCCCGCTATCGCTCCCTAAGTCATGTTAACCTCACATTCCCTGTTGTTTTACAAGGGATCTGCGGGTAACCGGGAAGTGTCCTCGGCTGCCTCGGGGTGGGGAGGGGACGTGGTGCCGGGGGAAGGAGCTGAGGTGGGTGATGGAGCTGCGCAGGGCTCCCCGTGTGACACAGGCTAAAGGACATGGAGGTGTTTTTCTCCTTGGCCCCTCGCCTGACCTTAACGTTTATTTCACTCTCTTTTTCCCCTGCTTTGAAAGGCATTTCCTCATTTTCTCTTCTGGGGTTGCTGCTGTGTCCATCTCAGCAGCCTTTTCCTAGGGGCTGTTTTCTGTCCTCTGAGTGCTAAAAACACTGGCAAAGCTCTGCCCTGTGTTCATTGTTTCCCAGTTCACTCATGAGGATATTCATGGTCTGTAAAGCTCAGTTGTCATACTGGGCAGGACACAGAGGTGCAGGGAAGCGACTTGCCCAAAATCCTAATCAAACTCCACATAAAGGTTTCTGCAGCACCTTGCTCCCCAGGAACCCAGGAGAGAATTCCAGAAGCCTGAGCAAAACCACCTTGCTCTGAACACGTGCCACAGGAAGCAAAATTTGCTTTCTCAACAGCGAGGTGGGAGCTGCAAGGCACAAGGCAGCTTTTTCCAAGGCTCTGGGAGGGAGCTGGGAATGGTCTCCCAGGCTTTTCCCAGCTGTGCAAAGTGCAGAGTTCAGGCTGAGACCTCTCCTTGCTCCTTGTACCTGCAGCCCCCAGTGTGACGAGGAGCAGAGTGGAGATGGCAGAGAGTTTGCCGTGGAAGGTCTCTCAGAACCCTTCAAGAGCAGCGAGCAGTTCTGAGCTCTCAGGGATGTGGTAGAGGTGGCTGCACCCTCATTTCTTTGTTCACCTCCTCCTTCTCCCCAGATGTGGCTGCATTTCAGCAGTGACACATTAAAAGAGGCGTTTGGGAGCTGGAGGAATCTCTAAGCCCAGCCCAGCCATCTCTCAGTGGATTCTCTGTCTGTTCTCTAACAAAACTTTTGCCATGAAGTAGGGAAACGGGATCTGCAAGCCCAAAGTTGGCAACTCCTCCAACTCTCTGCCCGTGCTACTCTGCCACTCTTTTCTCCTGCAACTGGCCACATAAAGATAAGTAAGGGAGATGGTTTTATTGCAAGCAGCTGGGGAAAATCACGTTGCTTCAGTTTCCATAAAATAGCCGAGCCTCGGCTTTTTTATCCTGCCCATTCGCACATCCACTATAAAAGGGACATCAGTTATAAACATTTCCTGTTTGTGCATACACTCTTCCAGTGCTTATGATGTATAGACTGACAAAAGGCTTAATGCTTTGAATATATAAAACACAAGGCCTGTGCAATGGAGGGTGACAGTTGCCCTTTAATGTTCTGCTTTTTAAAGATCAGGGTAGAGTTCAGAAAGCATAGTCATGAGGTTTAATGATTTAATGGGGACGACTGGGGAGCAAAAATAGTTACTACACCCTGGGGAAAAGTGGTTCCTCATACATATTACTTTAGCCTAATGGCCTATGAATGCTTCCTCTGTGGCATAGGAGGGTGTCACGGTACATAGACTCTATAATACTGAATGGGTTGATTAAATGCATATTAAACAATACTAAATTGGAAAAAAAAAAAAAAAAAAAGGCGCCACCAACTGTATTTATTCTGTTCTTAGAAAATGTTGTTACTCATTCAATTTCATTTGTGATATTATTATAATTTTCCCCCCATTTCCTGCTCGTGGCAGAGCGAGGGAGCCAAGTGTAAACACCGCTGATGGATCGGCCGCGGCCGAGCTCTCGCCTGGCGCCGGGTGGGGATGGGGAGAGGGGCTGGGCAGCCCCAGTGTGCTGGTCATGGCTGCAGGTGGCACCTCCTCGAGGTGCCAGACAAAGCATTTCTCTGGAAAATGGCTTTTTTTAAACTTTGCCTCCACGCCAGGGCAGCTCCCCGCCCTGCGCTTCGTGCGCCGCGCTCGCCGTCCGCTCTTGGGCTGGGAGCTTTGTGTGTGACTCTGTCACCTCCCTGGCACCCCACAAACTCTGCTTTGGTCACCAAACCCAAGTCACAGCTGACTGGAGGGGTGGGATTGTTCATTCTGGGGCCAGGACAGCCCTGGTTCCGCGGTGCTCTCAGGCTTTGTTTGCATCCCTGCCCTGAGCTTGTGGTGTCCCCTGTCCCTGGAAATGACAGTGCACACCCTGCTCCACGGGAGCTGCCTGGGACAGAGGCAGCAAGGGCAAACAAGCCCTTCGTAGGCAGTTTTTGAGCCAATGTAAACACTCCCTGCACCAGCACTTCCCACTGTGCTTTTAGGACAAAAAGAAAAAAAAAGGACGTGAGCATTTGCTGTTGTTAATGCCTCCCTGTTCTGAGTACCTGTGCAAATTCTACTGGACAGAGTCTTTTCCTTGTCACAACCTGTTAATATTCTAAGACCTGCTGGAGATTATAACAGATCTTACTAAGTCTGATATTTTTGGAAGTGACCAGACAGTTCTGCCCAGGTGTTTCTATACCACAGCATTGCCCTCGTGTAGGACACGTGTTAATTATCACCTGTATTTCATCTCTGACGTGTATATTCCCTCCCAAATATTGTTACCTTGATGAATGAAGGATCTTCTTTTCTACAGCCCTTCCACCTACGTGCATTTCCTCTCTTCTTTTTCCTTTTTACTGCTTCAATCAGTGGCTTTATTCTGCACTTTGTAGTTTCGAACACAATTTACAGTTCGCAGAAGGAGCTGGAGCACTGAGCAACCCCGAATTAAAGGGAGAGGAAAAATTGCCTTTGTAATAAGAATGGCAGTGGGGTTGCAACCGGCAGAAACAATAATTTGTCTGGAGGAAAACCAGCAGTGGGGAGGTGTGAGGGGAGGTTTTGTGTGGGGGGGGTTTGTGGGACTCTTAGAGGCGTCTTTTCCTCCTCTGTCGTGGAAGTCCTGCTGGTTTGACGACAGCAGCCTTCAAATATTTGCTCACATCCCCCTCTGTGAACCGCCCAACGTGTTCTGGGAGTGTGTGAATAGGAGGGCAAGGGTATTGGAGGGAATTTAATGGGTTTGAACTGGCAGTGTCATAGGCTGTGGCTCCAGCGATGGTTCTCGGGTGTCCACTCCTCTTTCACGGCCTGGTCCTAGAAACTTGCGTTTTGTCTCTTTGTTTTGAGGTGGTTTTAAGTGTAGAATCCCAGACTGGTTTGGGTTGGAAGGGACCAAAGATTATCTGCTTCCAAACCCTGCCATGGGCAGGGACACACCTCCCCAAGAAAATTTAAACAGCATTTTCCTTTCCACGGCTGGAAGATTCTGTTCTCCAGACTCCTGAGCTCTTTATCTGGTGACACTCCTTTGTCTGGGGCCCCTGGTGATGCTGAGGGAGGATCCTGAGCTGCAGGAGGAGCCTCCTTTACTGCCCCTGAAATTCCCTCCAACGTAAACACCGATCCCACAGCCAAGGAAAGTGCTCTCCCCTCTCTCCCAACAACTTACTATTGATGGAAACATTTTATAAATAAACATCTCTAGGTAACATATTCCATAAAATATCTAATTATAGATTATTGGATTGAACATTTCTTGCTTCAATTAAGTGATAGGTTTTTTTTCCCCCTCAGGAAGCCAGCTCAATGCTCTTTCTGGGGAAATTATGTGTATTTATTCTGTGTTCTATAGGCAGTGTCTTTTTATGTTGTTAATAAATAAACTACAGTGCAGGGCTTTACCCTAAGTAAAACTAATGGAGGTCAGGCTTTGGGTTTTTTTTTCTTTTTTATTTTCCTGATCAGATCTCTCCTGTCTGGTGGTCTGCAGTCTTGGTAGGGTGAACTTTGTGGGGAAGGAAATGAAGGGAAAAGGGAATGAAGAAAAATGCAAAATGGCTTGGAGAGCTGCATTCTTGTACCTCCCCCGGAGCAGATGCCTTTAGATATTAAAAAATTATTGAGGGGAAAAAAAGCTGAAAGCCCAGGATTCAGCCCTGGTGTTGGATTTCAGCCCCTTTCATCCTCTGGGCAGCTGTTGGGGGCTGTAGATCTGAGAGTTTGATCTGCGCCACTGCCAAGTTGGCAACATTTTCTCAGAAATCTGCCTTTAGCCCTGGGTCTGAACCTCCCCCTGAAGTGTCTGGGCTGGGTTTAAATCCAGGGCTCAGGCTTTGGGCCATCTCTCCCAGCTCCAGAGAAGCCCAGAGGGGCTGGGTGTGTGGCTCTGGTGTCTCCTGAAGGAGATGCTGTAGGCCCCAGGGGCTATCCTGAGCTGGGAGGGTCCCATGGGGACCATCCCTGTCCAAATCCTGAGCTTCAGAGCAGGTCTCTGGCAGAGCGTGGCAAACCAGGGGACGTCACCGAGCACACGGTGCCTACGAGCCACTCACTGTGTCCTGGAGTCGTTTCTGTTGGAAAAGACCTTTAATATCACATTCAACCCCTAACCCAGCACTGCCAAGGCCAAGATGTGTTCCCTCGTGCCACATCTTTTAAACCTTGCCAGGCATGGGGACCCAAGCACTCCAAGGGCAGCGTGGCCAGTGCTGGATAACCCTTCCATAAACGGAGACTTTTTCCACCCTTTCCCTGGGGAAGCTGCAGCTCAAGCTGAGCTGTCTGCAGGGACCTGAGCCAGGGCAGGCTGAGCCTGCAGCTCCTCCTGGGTTTGCACAGAGCCCTTGAGATGGGCCAGCCTGGGATTCACCCCTTCAGAGCACAGCAGTGGAGCTGTGAGAACAGCCCTGAGCTCTTCTGCACCCTCATCCCAAGCAGAAGGGGGGAAAACCCCAATCAGGGAGTTTCCCCCTCCCCTTGCTCCCTTTACCTGCCATTTTAAACAAATGCAAATTAAAACCCTCCATCGGGTTGGTTCATTCCCTTCCTTCATGTAACTGATGTTATTGGATTTTTATGCAGCACATTACACCCTGAGCCATGTCTTCTACTATTTTGCTTTCAAATTGTATCTCCTGCCATTTGTGTCACATTTAAAATGCTAACAGTATAGAATGTCATTTACAGAATCGGGGCGTTTGCTGCGGAAAATTAATTTGACTTATTCCTTCTGCCTGTTCCTATCTCCAGGCCAATATTATGCTACTCATTCTACAAGAGTAATACTTAATGAATAGGACTATTAATAATGTCAAGGTCCATGGGGGTCTTATGGGTAACGGATAGGCGTAGACTGTAAGGGGGCAGTCACCTGACTTCGGTTAATGTTCCATGAAAATATCAGGCAGTGCAATGTAATTATGGAGCAGAGGATAGTAAAAAAAAAAAAAAAAAAAAGGCAGGAAACTCGGAGTTTCTTAAATATTTTTTTTCAAATTAGCCGGTGGTTTTTCGGTAATTTACCTGGGACCTTTGTCGGGCCGGGTGTGAAAGCTGTTTAAAATTCCAAAGGGGGGAAAAAAAAAAATCCCAACAGCTGGGTATCTAATTCGTAAAGAGGGAATAAGGCAGAGGAGTTTGCAGTGCCAGGCAGGAATTGTGTGTGTTTGGTGGGATGTGTCTGTGTGTGTGGTTCCTGTTTGCAGGAAACAGGAATGAGAGGAAAGGGGCTTTGCCTGTGGTTTCAGTTCGGTTTTTTTTTCACCTGTACATGTCTGGCATTTAAAAAAAATTCCAAACTACTGGAGAAAACACGAAGTTTACATTTATAATGGAAAAGAGTTGTGAGGAGAAGAAACAAAGCTCCTCTTCCTGCTGTTTGTAGAGCTGCTAGCTGAGAGAATCCCAGGCAGGATGGGGTGACGTGGCAGGGCAGTGCTGGTTGTTCTCCCCTTCTGTGAAATCCAGCCCTGGTTCCCAAAGAGCAGGTGGGAGGCTGTGACAAGCCTTGGTGTTGTGCAGCAAAATCACCTTGAGCCCACTGCCACCCTTTCCCAAGGAGTTAAATGTTTCCAGAGGGGGCTGAAGTGGTACTGGAGAAGCAGAGGTGGAGTGTCGCTGTAGGATACGAAAAGTCAGGTCGTCAGGGCAAAAAGAGGGAAGTTTATTTTTCTACTTGGGTTCATATAGATTTTGGACAACGGCCATGGGTGGGACAATGAGGTTAACACCTCTCCTACTACACTGGTCAAACTAGGAGTCCATCAATTGTCCCTCCTCTATGGAGGAATGTAAATACCACTTGGTTTACTAGAAAATCTGTGAGAAACTCCACTACAAAACCGCAAACATCAGAAGGCTGAAAAAGATTATGGTGACAGTGGAGAGCAAGAACCCGGAGATGGGGCTGGCAGAGATCTGGGGCTCTGTTCCCCGTGCCTGGTGCCCAGAAAACCTCTCCCACCTCTGTCCAGAGGTCACCCCGAGGAGATGCTGTGGCCCCTGCAGGACACCAGGGGATGGAGAGGTGACCTCGGGGTGTTTGGCCCCAAGACGTTCCTCTCTCCCCTGATGGGGCTGTTCCCATCACACACACGGACCAGGAACATTTTTCCCATCACCGAGCCGAGTGCAGCACACTGGGCTCCCCCTCGGTTCCTCCTGCTCCTCTCCATCCCCTCGCTGTTATTTTTTCCCCTCGAAGAAGCTTTATTCATTCCTGAGCGTGCCTTAATCCCGGCAGCATTAGGCGGCCCCAGCGCGGCTCTGTGCCTCACTAATTCCCACTATTAGGCCACCTGCTGGCACCTCCCGAACGGAGCCGGGTCCCGTCGCAGCTCTCCATGAATAAACATGAAAGAGACAAATGAGGCAGGGCCGTGGCGGCTCCGCAGCCGGAATTCCAGAGGCAAACATTCCCCAAAGGCCAGCCCCGCCGTGCCCCGGGGGGTTCCAGGTGGGCTGGCGGCTGCTCGGGGCTGATTTTGGGGCTGTAGGGTCAGGGGCAGAGCCTGGGATCCCCTTCCCAGCGCCCCAAAGTGGAGCCACGCTTGGATTGGCAAAGCAAACGTGTTTTCATGAAGGTTTTTTTGGAGGTCCTGCAAGGCCAAGGCAGTTCAGCATGTCCCAGAACCTGCCAGCTCCACACCCAAAGGGGTTCAGGTCTCCTCTCTCCCACTCTGCTCAACATTCAGGGCATGAGGGACCAGCTCAGCTGAAGGAAAGACCTGGAGAGGGATGGGGCAAAAATTTAGAACTGCTTCTTCCTCCCTTTTTCTTTTCTGTTAAACTTCCTTCAATCAGAAAACTTAGTGTGGGACCAAATATTGAAGCCTCATCGATGGTTCTTTGCAGGATGTTGGTGGTTTCGGTGTTGATTTATTAAAAAAACAAACAAACAAAAAAACCCTGAAAAAAGCCTAACCTACAAAACAAACTAAACTCAACAAATATTGACTGAAAATCGAAATGAAGTTTACTTTGAAACTTTCCTGTGGCTGAAAATCCTCCTTTTTTTTTTGTGGCACAGCTCTGGGAGGAAGGAAACCGAGTGAAGAACTGGGTACCCGGGGATTTCCCTCAGACCTGCTCAGCTTTATGAGACAAAGCAGCTGATTTCTCTGAGGTTCCCCCTGGACTCTGGGTGACTGATGAGCGTGACAAGCCCCGTGTGTCCATTTTTAAGGGGCGTCCCTGCTGTTTCAGCTACTCAAAGTGCAGAATATTCCAGGTGTAGAGTAAAGGCTGCTCTGGGAGCAGCAGCGTGGCACGAGCAGCCAGCCAGGGGTGTGTAGGTGAGCGCTCTAAATCCCTGGATCACCAGGAGCTCAGGGGCCACATCCACAAACCAGCACGGGCTCCTTTCCCTTCGACCCCCATCTTCTCTCCTGCCACTCTTTGATTTCTCCTCTTGCCTCAGATTTACAGCCGCCTTGTCCAAATATATTACGGGAAATAAAGGATAAAATGCTTTAAAATCCTACCTTCCCAAGGCAGGGAACAGGCCTGGGCGAAAATAAACGAGCTGGTTTGTTATACTGCTCAGCCTCTGTCACGTGAAGGTGAGGCCTCCTTTTTTTTTATTATTATTATTTTTTATTGCCACCCATTTGCCTTCATTATAATTTATTTGTTAATCCGTGCTCCAGCTCATGAATTTTGCATTTGGGGAGGTGGAGGGACAGGGGAGGGGGATTCAAAGCACCAAAAAAAAAAAGATGCTGGCCCACTTAAAGTTGAAGGACACAGTTGGAGGGCAGGGCTGCCTCCCCGGCCTTCCATCATCCTTTTAAAAAGGCAAATATGCAGTCAGCAAAAAGAGAAAAAGAGGAGGGGGAAAAAAAAAAAGCCTAAAGACTTCCCAATTAATAATTACTCTGATGGCCTCAGTGGGATTCAGAACCTCACAGGTCAGAGAGGACGAATTCCAACCCCCTTTTTTCCTGAGCTCCTCTCCTCAGGTGAGCTGATGGCTCCGCTGCTGTGCTTCCATGTCCCCCCATGCCAAGTTTCCTTCCTTCCTTTTCAGTTTTTTTTTCTTTTTCTTTTTTTTTTT
>VXBN01004221.1:355633-371511 GCA_013397395.1 Sinosuthora webbiana
GTGGAGGGGTATGGGGGGGGGGGGCCCTGGGTAACTATTTTTCATGCATTTAATATATTAATTATGGGGTAAATGCTCCCTGGGCTGTGCTTGGGATGCCGAGGAATGACAGCTCCTCAGCGAAGCTCCAAAGGCAGCCCATCAGCCCTCAGTGTATTATGTCGGCGAGGTCAGGGTGGGGTTAATGTAACTTTTTATTTGCTGATTTTTCATAGATGGGAGCAAAGCTGGTAAGGGGAAAAAGAGAGAGAGAGGGAAGGAGAGAGGCTGAAAAGAAGGTGCAAAAAAGAGCAGAGGTGATGGCAAGTCTGTTCCGGCCCCCTCCTGCCTCCCAGCCCCACCCTGAGGTTGATTATGCAAAGCAGGGAGATGCTCACGTCCTTTTTGGGGATGCTCCAGGGCAGGGAAGGGGACAGAATTGTGCCAGGGGAGAAGTCTGTCTGAGAGACAGCAACGGTGAGAAATCCCTCGTGCAGTAACCAAACTCAAAATAGATCACTGGAGAAGCAGGAGGAGGTTTTGGCTGCTCGGGGGCTCCTAAAGCCAAAGGTGAATCTGAAGTGGCTGCCAGGGGATCCTGCCCCAGTGGATTTTTGCCTCGGAGAGGGTGATGTTCTTGGCTCCAGTGGTACCTGCAGGGACCTGGAGCCCTCTGAGGACAATTGCTCCCTGTGCCCTTCCCTCCCCTCCTGCCCCGAGGTCTGGGCCAGCCCTGCTCTAGTAGCTGCCTGGATCCAGTATTGATCCCCGAGCTAATAGGGGTTTAATTCTCATTTAAGAGGCCTGTAAACGATCTCAGGAAAGACACTTTCAAAAAAAAAAATAATAATCCTACCTCAACTGAGGTGTGCAAGCTAAAGAACTTTGAAACCATTTAAATCTTCTAGGAATTCTCCAGCAAAGTCTGCTGTGACTGGGCAGGAGGGTCTGTGTAGCTTTAGCACCTGCCCTGCCTGGCAGAGGTAGCTGCACACACAGTGTGCAGTGTTGCTTTATTTCAGCTAATAAAAAAAACAATCTTAGTGTTGCATATATTCGGGTTAAAAGTATATTTTGTGCCTGCAGTATCCCTTTGAGGGAGGGACGTGTGGAGGAAGGGAGTGTTCTTGTGTGTGCATTTACCCAGCACTGCTCCCATTACACGTGAATTGAGTACAATACATCCCACTGAGTGTAATTACCACAGCTTTGTTCTTCTGGGTTGTTTTGTTTTGTTTTTTTCCCCGTATTTTAACGGTCCAAACAATCCTAAATAAGTGGGATTTGGGTTGTGTTGTGTTCTTGGGGAAACTGAGCTGGTCTTGATCACCCTCCTCTCCTGGCAGCCCTGGGCTGTGGGGGCACACAAAGGAGAGGTTGTTGCCAGTTATATCCAACTTTTGTCTGCGTCACCAAGACAGGGATTTGTTTTTCATCTATGGCTTGAGCTGGGAGCCTCTCCTAGTGGGCTGCAGCCTCCCCAACAAGGTTTATGGTTCAGGAGTGGATTATTGTAACATTCCTCCCACGAGCTGCTGATGTAAAATGGGCCTGAACCAAAAGTGTCACCTCAAAGCTTTTCCCCAAGTTATGGAAGGGTTGGAATTCTAAGGCAAAAGGTCTCATAAGTGGGTTTTGCTGTGGGTGTTGGAGGATGGAGAGCAGAGGTGATGTGGAATAAAGGGCATGAAAAATCAGTGGTTGGAGCCCCAGAGTGCTCTGAACCCGTGGGAAATTCCCTCTTGGACTGGACACCAGTGTCAGCACCTTGGGGAGGGCCACAGGGAGCTGTCAGCCTTTGTCCTGGGATATCTCCTGTGCACAGAGAGCTTGGGCACAGTGCTCAGCTCCCCTGGCTCTCCCAGCTCCACCCCAAGGCCCTTCTTGCCTGGGGTTTGGCTGGATGCGCTCCTTTGCCAGGGACAGCCCAGGGCGCTCCCAGCTCGCTTCCTCCCACATTCTGCAGCAGAAATTACATCCCCTATTATATTTTTTCATGTTAATATTTCGCATTTCAGGAATGTAAAATGAGTGGAGCAGCAGTTGGCAGGTAATACAGGCCACGCGTAGGAGCTTCAATAGGAACCTACAAAAAAATTACAGTAACGGTGCGGGCTTCTCTTTGCCTGGCAGAAATTGTTTCTGTCAATATTTTTAATTTCAGCTCCTGGAAGTGCAGCCTGGCTGGGATGGAGGGCTGATGGTTATTAGCAAACTGATAAAGCTTAGTCTGCAGCCAGATATCCGGGCACAGAAATCCTGGTGGGGCTTTCTGCATGTTTTTCATGGAAAAAAAAACTTTTGCACGTTTTAGAGTCACCTTGCTGACCAATTTATTTACCAGCTAAAAAACCGTGCTTAGGTAATGGTGCTTTATTGCAAAATAATGGTATCTAGAAAATAAAGTAGAAGATAAAAAATTGGATCTTCAAACTGCCAGAGGTCTCCCCCTTTATTTTCTTGAGGTGCCTGTCCCTTCCAAGCCCTCCAAAAGCTTGCTGTGGGCAGCCCTTCCATGTTTTACTGAGTCGAGTATAAACAGAACAGTTTAAAAAATCTATTTCACAAAATGATGCCTTTACTATTTATGGGCTGATGTCAGTGCTAAAACCCTGAAATGGACTGGAACCATAACTGAGGCCGAGTGACCTTTCCCCGTTCTGCCTCAGTAACTGCATCCACAGGGAAGAGCAGCTGAAACATCAGAGCTCAGCTTTGTTCCTCAAAGCTCTGGGCATTTCATGCAGGTGCAGAAATGGGAAGTGACAGGACGTGCCCCTGATTTTGGTTATTTTCTTTGCCTCCGGCTATTGTTTCCTTCCAGCCATTCCATGTGGCAGGAAAATCTGTTTGTTCTCTGCCCATCCGTGCCAAAACCACCCCGAGCTGGGATCCAAGTCCTCCTTGGTCCTCCAGACAAAGATCTATGCCACTGCCAAGCCTGAGCGAGGTCGGCAGTGCAGCAGCCCCAGGAGCTGAGCGAGGATTTATGTCCCCAGCACGGAGAAGGAAAATCGGGGCAGGCTGAGAGCAGCTCCCAGCAGGGTCTGTGCAGCAGCTCCACAGGACACCCCAGGGGTTGTGGTGCCTTCTCCTATAGCTGTGAGGGCTGGGGGTTAACCAGCTTTAACTCCAGCTTCAGGTGCTGGGCAGGTGTCAGTAAAACGCCTGGTAATGTTGGAGGTCTGAAGAGATCTGGGTATAAAATGCTCTTCCATGAGAAGTGAGGGCGAGAGGCTGCCCTGATGTGTGGGTTGTAGATCCTGGTGATGTCCCCACGGCTGTCTGAGGTGTCTGTGCCACCTTTCCCCATCTCCATTAAACCAGGGATGGGCTGCACTGAGTGCTTGGAATTTAATCGGGTGCTTTGGCTGAGATCAAAGCGGGGTCACTGTGGCAGCTGCCCAAACAGATCAGCTAAACCAGCAGGGACACACAGAGCAGGTCCCCTCTGCTTCCTCCTGGCAGTGTGACATTGCAGGAGGAGTCTGGGGGAGGAACTGAAAGCCCCTGGGAAGGGGGAACCCTCTGGGACAGCCCATGGGGAGCTGGTTCCCCTTTTGGGGGTGCAGGGAGCAGCTCTGGGGTGTCACAGCCCTGCAGCAGCTGACAGCCACCACCTCAGCCACGGGAGGAGTGCTGGACCGAGAGCTCTGACCTCATAAAACTGGATTGGAAATGCAGGCATGATTAACTTGCCATAGATTTATGTGGAATTAGTATGTGTTTCAACACTGGGGTTATAAATACAGGTTGCCCTCATCTAACCAGCCGGGCTTTACATAATTTCAGAAGAGTCCTCACAATGGCAGCTTTAAAATGACAAAGGAGGGACGGGAGAGCTGAACGTGGCAGGCGCTGCATTAACTGCACCCCAAATCCTGCAGGAGGGTGGGAGGATGGCAGTGCTGAGCACACCATGCCCCACACAGGGCAGATCAACTGCAGGGGCTGAAACCAGGCTGGGAGAAGCTGTGGCTTCACACCTGGAAGCGCCCAAGGCCAGGTTGGATGGGGCTTGGAGCAGCCTGGGATAGAGGAAGGCGTCCCTGGCCATGGCAGGGGTTGGACTCAGCAACCTGTGCAGGTCCCTTCCAACCCAAAGCACTCTGTGGTTCTGCAGATCTCTGCTGAGGGCTGTGAGCTGCAGAGGGGAGGCTCGGCTCTCTCCACAGTCTGGCTCACAGGCCAGCACCGCTTTTCCTTTTCCAAATAACCTCCAGCCTCAGAAGGATCATCCTTGGCATCCCCACACGACAGGTTGCCTCTCTGCAGAGGCTTTGTCCTGTGGTATGTTCAGGGGATGGTCCAAAGGCTGCCTTCGCTCTGCCTTGTGCTGCCACTGCAGCCACGTGCCAGCAAAGACCCGTCAGAGCAGGGGCACGGGGTCAGGCTGGAGGGGGAATGCTCACAGGGATGGGGGCACCCAGGAGGTTTGCTCCGTTTTCCTTTCTTTAATTTGGTTTTTTAGAGCTCCTCGAATCTCCCAGTGACTCGTGTTTTAGGGCCAGTGCCAACCATCCAGACGAGCTGCGGGTGGAGGATCTATTTTTGCTTTAGCGTATTTTTAACCTCTTCTCTTTGTTGTTCCAAATGCGTTCACGCCAGATTTAAAAACAAACAAACCTCACCAGGTGCCTGCTGAGACTTTTCCATTTGTTAGTACCTAAAAGAAGCCTGCTGTGGTACAGGGACCCTCTTCTTCTCTGGGGACAACCTGGCTGTCACCTGCCACCACGTGTGGAGGATCCCTCATCCCCCCTGGGGCCAGGCTGCTCCCTGCCCCTCCTGGGGAGGGAGCCCAGCTACATCCCCCCAGCTAGAGCACCTGCAGGAACATCATTTCAGATTCTAACTGCTGCAATACTGAGCTTCCTAAGCTGCTCACCGTTTGTGGCAGGGCAGACTCGGCTGTGGGGTGTTGGTTTTGCTCTTTCACAGCACCCTGAGCTGCAAGAAATCTGAACATTGGTCTGGGGATGTCTTTATAAAGTGTTATTTTTTTCTTGAGCACTCAAAGCATGTTTCTCTGGTAAAATTTCCATGTATCTATCACATAGAGCACGTAGAGCTTCCTTCAGTGTGCACGTTGGCATCTGAACAGCTGTGGAACTGTGAATATATAGAATATTCCAGGCCTTGATTGTCCCCTATGTGTCACAGCACGAGCAGTGCAATTTGACTCCGATAGGATATCTGTTGGTAAAATTAACATCAGGGATGGAGCGTGGGTTTAATTTTTTTCCCATTATTTACGTTCCCTACGCTGTGACTCAGTTATGTAAGCACAGACACCACCGGGGTTTGTGTGTGCTCCTTGTTTAAACCCAAACAAACACCGGCCTCGCCCCCAGCGGTGCCCCGAACCCGCAGCTCCCGAGAGCCGCGGGGAGCAAGGTAGGAGAGGAGTGGTCACTAAAATCCAGACTATTACTGAAAATAATCAGGAGCAGTTGGCAACCCTGCTCCTGCATATTCGCCAAGCGCTCGGTGATTCAGCCCCTCTCCATTTTCAGGCCAGCGCGGCCGTCACTCTGAATTATTTTCAGTGAGCACTTCTATATCTCATGTCAGTTCCCAGTTCGAACCCATCACCGAGTGTCGAGGCTGCGACGTGCCGCCCATGCCGATGAGCAGCCCCCCTCCTCTGCTTTGCTATTAACCTTTCCTTTTACCAGAGTTACCCCTTTGTCCTGCTGCAGTTTGCAGTGCCTGATAGAGGCAGCTGCCTGTGGCCAAACGAACATCACATTTACATTTTCTTTCTTGAACCGAGGAGTGAGACGCGGAATTGCAGTAAATGATCTCCCCTTTCTCTATTTTTTTTTTTTTTTGCCTCCCCCCCTCCACCCCCAAGTCGTCTTTAATGCATTGCCTAGAAATCTATTTCTTATCTAATTTTACCGGATGGATCAACAGGGCTGAGAATGTAACCCTTTGTCATCTATGGAAATCTTTTTATCCCATAAAAATGATTAGATTTGATGCAATTAGGATTATGAGGAGGTGGGGAGGGCGGGGGGGGGAAGCCTGAGACACCGTGCCTTGTCTACCGCTGGCTGCTGACACATTAACAGCCTGTTTATTAACTGCTTTACATTTGGGCTACGAGCAGCGCATTCTCATGCCTGATAAGCCCAGCACGTGCCCGACAGGACACGGGAGCCTCACTTTTTTGGGCTGGCCCCCTCCCACCTTTCTGCATATGAATCCAGGAGGAGGGATTTCACTGGAAACAAAACCTCTGCAGCGGGAGGAACGCGCGTTTTCCATCCGCCCCTTCTCCCCGTGTGCCCGGTGCTGTGGCAGGGAGTGTGTGGCAGGGGAGGTGCTCCTCTCCCTCCCTGCCCACCCTGCACCGCAGGTTTGGGTTGGAAGGGGCTTTCCAGACCCTCTGGTCCCACCCTCCTGCCACGGGCAGGGACCCCCACCACTGCACCAGGTTGCTCATTCCTTTGGATGGGGCTTGAGGGGGTTTGCACCAGAGGCAAACATTTGTTTGTTCTGTCCCTTGTCACCAGAGCTGGGGCCGAGCTCCTCATCCTCTTCCCCCAGTGTGACTCTGCTGTGCCCTCAGCTCGGGCCTGTTCTGGGGGGAATCAGTTTGGTGACATAATCTGTGATGCGTTTTTATCGCTGATGCTGCCAGAGAGAGAATATTGTGTGAGTTATATCCCAAAACATTCCCAAGCACCCCTTCCACACCCCTTTGGCTGCCTGTGCTCCTCCCCTGGGCTGACAGAGGGTGTGCAAGGCTCTGAGCTGGCACAGACACCAGTGGGTGCCTCAGCACCCAGAGCAGGGTGGCCCTGGGACGGAGCAGGGTGGCACTGGGACAGAGCAGGATGACACTGGGACAGAGCAGGATGGCATTGGGACAGAGCAGGGTGGCCCTGGGACACAGCAGGGTGGCACTGGGACAGAGCAGGGTGGCCCTGGGACAGAGCAGGGTGGCACTGGGACGGAGCAGGGTGGCACTGGGACGGAGCAGGGTGGCACTGGGATGGAGCAGGGTGGCACTGGGACGGAGCAGGGTGGCACTGGGACAGAGCAGGATGGCATTGGGACAGAGCAGGGTGGCCCTGGGACAGAGCAGGGTGGCACTGGGACACAGCAGAGTGGCACTGGGACACAGGAGAGTGGCACTGGGACGGAGCAGGGTGGCACTGGGATGGAGCAGGATGGCACTGGGACACAGCAGGGTGGCACTGGGACACAGCAGGGTGGCACTGGGACACAGCAGAGTGGCACTGGGACAGAGCAGGATGGCATTGGACACAGCAGGGTGGCACTGGGATGCAGCAGGGTGGCCCTGGGACAGAGCAGGGTGGCCCTGGGACGCAGCAGGGTGGCACTGGGACAGAGCAGGGCAAATCCCTCCTGGTCCCATGGGAAAACCCCAGGAGGCTCCCAGCGGTGTTTTTACCCCACTAAATGTCCCTGTGTGTGCTGCTCCGTGCTCCTGCTGCCCTCCCTGGCCCTGGAGCTGCACAGGCTCTCAGGGGCACCCGTGGACATCCTCCTGTCACCCTCCTTTACCTGCAGCTTTTCAAAGGTTGCTCCTCTGCCTCCACAGGAGGAAAATTTATCCCTCGGCTTCCCTGTCTGTGAATAACAGCTTCTGGCTGGGAGAGAACAGGATCTGACTGTGAGTGATACAGGGCTCAAAGAAAGATTTTTACGTAAAAAAAAACAAAGGAATAAATTTACCGCAGGCCCCAGAAGTTGATAAAACAATGCTAAATAAATCTGATGTTGCACAAAACTTTGCGTGCAGGTTTTCCCTGTGAGCGGCATCTCCCCGTGAGAGGCACAAGGCTGTGTGTGGACGCTGAAACGCTTCCCTGGCACAAGTCAAAGGCCAAAATCCAGCCTTTGTTTCTCTCGATCACCAGCACAGCGAGGATATTTAATTTCCAAAAGTCCCCGTGCTACTTAATAGCAATTTTCCCGGGTTTTGTTTGCAGATCACAAACACTCACAGGGACATCGCTCTCCACCCCTCTCCTCTCTGCCCGGGCCAGTCATCTGCCTTTAATTGTGACCTGTCTCACGGCTTGAAGTGGCTAAAAATAACTTCAGGGCGAAGTTTGAGCCCAGCAGCTGCAGAACCCCCCGTGTGTCACGCTGTGCCCGCCGTGACAACGGGACCCCAGCAGTTGGCAGGGCCCTGCTGTGGGGACGCCAGCGTGGGGACAGCTGCTGAGCCAGGCTGGCAGTGCCCGTGCCAGGGCTGGGGACATTCCTGCTGCAGCCTGCCAGGGAAACACCGTGCCACAGCTCAGTCCCTGCAAGGGTTTGGTTTAAAGCTGTTCTTGTTTAGCAGCTTCCCTTTAAAAATCGGCTTTGGGGGAGATTTGCCAGCCCAAAGCTCTGTCTGTCCCACGGCCTGGGTGTGTCTGTGTGTCTTAAGCTGAGGTTTTGTGGTGTTTTGGAGGCAGAAGAGGACACAGATGACTTTTACTCTAGCATAGGAATATTGGCTGTTGCCTTTTGGTCAGTGACTAGAGGGAAGTGAGGCTGGCTCCGCTCCTTCCTGCCGTGGGAACACAACCATGGCCAGGATTTTATGTTAACTGGGGTAAGGCTTGTGCAGTGCTGGGTTAAGCCTGGTTCATGATCAATTCTCCTTTCTCTTCTTCCTTTCTTGTGCTTTTTTCATTGTGAACTGGAGAGGCTGGACAATGGTGAATGTCCCCCTCTCCCCTGAGCTGCGGGCAGGGAGCCCAGCAGCCTCTGTGAGCACCTCAGCAGTGACCTTGCACTCCAGCTCCTCTCTGCACCCCAGCAGTGCCCTGGGCTGGGGGCTGAGCTGTGGAGGAGCTGATGCTCTCCTGGAAAGAGAAACAGCCCCTCATCACCGTGGGCAGAGCAGTGTCCCCAGGCAGGCAGCGACCGAGACCTCGGCAGCTTTAGCACGGGGGGCACATTTGGTGATTTACAGCTCCCAGGCAGCCCTTGCACAGCCCACTCCTTGTGCCCCGGGCAGATAAACCCAAATCCCTCATTAGAAATGCCAGCAAGCAAGACCCTTGAAGAGTTTATGCAAGGTCTTCCCATCTCTCCTGCCCTGCTGCAGCTCCCTTCCCTCCGGGGAAGGTGAAGGCCCAGCCTAAAGAGACACCTCAGGTTCTAAATGTGCCGATGCTGTGCCTTCCCCCCTCGACTTCCAATTGAAAAAGATTACAAATAATGTTAAATAATATAGTTTATAACCTCAGGGCTGTTTTCAGCCGCGTATAGACCAGTTGTCAACAGGCAGAGAGGAAGGGAAGGGAAATTATAGGCTGCACAAAAGAGGAAAAGTAAAAGTGAAAGCTCCATAAAAGAAAGTGGAACTATTATGGAGCAAAATGCCAACTCATTACAAAACAGCCAAATAAGAGAGAAATACAGCTTTACCCGTAATAGCAGTTTACAAGGGAACATTGTATTGCAACATAACGGTGGTGCTATAATTTGCTCTAACAACTCCAATTATGCCTTTTATTGATTTGGCAACACATTTAATAGGAGTAGCCACACCTCTTGTGTTACAAATCATTAAAGGTGTTGAACAGTGTAATTTTAAAATTGTCCTTCTCCTACAGATGTCAGTGTGACAGCATAATTTCCCCTGATTTCTGCTATGTAAACAGTGCGTTACAGTAATTTCCCCCTTACAAAGCAGAAATGTTGTCAGCCTGGGTGTTTTTTGTGCAGAAACATCCATTTAATATTTTTTCCCCCAGTCTACTCTCCTAATTGCTGGGTTTTTTTCCCTTTTTCCCTCTTTCTGTCCTTTTTTTTTTTTTTTAACTTATCTTTGGGAGATAAACATGCTGATTTGCCATCTTCTACAGCAACCTTAATTGCTACTTAAATCTTCAATATGCACTTAATATCAGGGAGGTAAAAACTCTTTTAGTTCAATCCCGTTCCACTTCACTCAAGTAGTGTTTCAGAGCTGGTTAAGAGCTGTGTATCTCCTGGCAGCAATTTTGACAGGTGATCCCAATTCCAGCAGCAGTTTCCTTGCAAAGCTCAGAAAGCATCAAGGAAAAGGATCAAAACTTTTTTTCGTTTTTATATTCTTTGCCACAAAGGGTCTAAATTTTGTGTAGGGATTGAGGAGGATCCCCTCTTACGCTGAAGTGGAAGGGGGTGGAATGAGATGGTCTTCAGGATCCCTTCCAACCCAAACCATGATTCTAAGATTGGAAATAAGCATTTGGAGGGACACAAGGCCGGGCTCAGCCCCCAGCTCTGCCTTCCCTCGGCCCGGAACAAAAGCTTGGTGTTAGGAAAAGCAGGACAAGGGACAGGACAAGCCTGGCTTTGACACTGACACCGCTGAAAAGCCAAAGTGGTGTTTGTTGTGCTGTGGTTTGAGGGTCTGGGCTGTGCCTTGCAGGGAACCTTTTCCACTCCTGGAGCTCCCTCAGCCCATCATCATTCCCGAGGCAGGGCTCGCAGGGACCCGGCAGACAAAGAATGTGTTTCCCCCCTTCTCTCTTCAAGCACATGCGAGGCGCTGACGTGTGTAAATGAACCTGACAAGCCCTTTGAAAAACAAATAGAGGCCACCAACCAAGCTTTTGGCACGCCAACACGCCACATGTTTACACCAAAAGTGCCACGCTGCCCTGCGTGCCCGCTCCCGGCGCCCGGCCCTGGGCAGCCCGTCTGCATTTGTCTGGCTCCAGCAAACTGTCTCATTAACAGCTGTGCGGGGAACGGGGAGGGGGGACGAGCCCCAGGAGGGATGGAAAATCCCCCAAGCCCGGGCAGGGTGACATTTTTCACGCCGAAGTGAGTAAAGCGGCTCGGTGCGTCCCGCTGCCAGGGCTGACCCCCGGCCCTGCCCATCTGGCAGCCCCAGAACAAAGCCGGCGTCGGGGATGGGCTGCCAGGGGCTCTCTGGGGCATTTCACACCCACGGGTGTCCCTCTGGGTGCCAGACAGGGCTGCCAGGCTCTGCCCTTCCCCGCCTTTGGGCGTGGGTTTGGGTTCTGGCAGGTGTGTGTGAACATCCCCATGCTGATGGTTATGGGAGAGATGTCCCAGCAGCTGGACAACGTCCCTGCAGCCACCACCCTGTGAGGACACAAACCCTCACCCCCAGGACTGGCTCTGCTGTCCCCATGTCTGGGGGCTGGGTGTCCCCAGAGAGGTTTTTCTCAGCACAAGGGAAGGTTTTGGTTCCGGGCCACGGCTCGGGGCAGGGACACAGGGCATGGAAACTCTCCCACATCTGGAAGGCTCTGCAGCCAGGGGGGATTGCAGCAGGCACTGCCAGGCAATCTGCAGGTGCACGGAGGAAAACAACGCTGGCGTTTGCCAAGCAAACTCCCTGGAGCTGCCACCCCGTGCCTCGTGCTTGTGTGTTAAAGCGGGAGCCAGAGCTCGGGCTCCAATGAAATCTGGGCAAATAATTAACCAAGAGTGGCTTTATATTGGATTAATTGAAGCTTGTTTGTGGAAATTTGGTGAGCAAAGGCACTCTCGGTTTTCTCAGATGTGTAAACACGTTTTTAAACCACTCCTGGGGGAGAGCTGGGGCAGCAGTGGAGCGTCACGTGTGGGTCACGGTGACCGTTCCACGGGACAGGAGCAGGGGCAGGTTTCTGGCACCAGCACCACGTTCCTGTCAATTAAAACCAGCTTTTTTTTCCAAAAGCTCTCCACAGATCCTTGTACAAAAACCCTGCTCGTGCAAATGTCCATGGGGGAAAGGACTGGGGGAAAAGGGTTAGTGAGGACTGGGGGAAAATGTTTGCAATTGAGGAGATCCAAGGTGTGAGCGAGAGGGGAGGACAGGGACAACCACACTGTGTGTGCTGCCCTCTCATCCCCGTGCTTCCAGAGAGCCTCGGCTCATCCCAGGATTCCCAAGGAGTGGAAAACCAGCTGAGCCTCTGCCTGCTGCAGGTGAAGGAGCTGGAGGAGGGATCAGCGTGTTTCGAAGAGCCATAAAAGCACAGGAGCCGTGGAGCTGGATCTGGTGTGGGATACGGGGACCGGGCCACTGAGCAGACGAATAATTTTCCGGGGAAACACGGTGACAAAATTAAACCACAGCTCTCCGAAGGCATTAAACTATTGCTTCTTCCGAGAAGTTTGGAACCGTGCTAAAAAAAAAGATGAACACAATGGGCTTCCAGCCCTTTTAGCGAACAACACGTGCGGCCCCCGGGGTGGCTTTGTGAGGCAGAGCCGGGCGGGTCCTGCGGGGACAGACGTGGGACACGGGGAAACGGCGGCGTGGCCATGCTGGGGCTGGGCTGACGTGGGGCTCCGAGCAGGATTGAACTCCCAGCTTTTTTTTTTTCTGGGAAGGAAATTTGTTTGGTTTTTTTTTTTTTTTTTTTTTGGCTAGAACTAATCGTCGGCATGCATTTTTCATTAGCGTTATTATCCCGAAGAAAGGCTGCGGGAAAGCGCTCCGATATTTGTTACCTCTGGGGGGATTTTGACAAAGGGGAGGGGGGAAGGAAGGAGGGGAGCGGGGCTGGATGGCAGCTCCTGTTGGTATTCTGCTGCGGTGCCTCCAAACTGATCTTCCCAATCAGCTCAGACTTAATGCCAAAGCCTGCTCAAATACACAAATCGTACGGAAACATTTCGGAGGCTTTGTACGGCCTGGTTTGCCAACTGGGTGGAAATTGGGGATTGTTTCGCTCCTCCCGGTTTATGCAACTGTTAATAGTTGGGAATTACTGCCCGTGCCAGGTCCCTGGGTGTCCAGCAGGTCGCTGTGGGATGTGCCAGGTGTGTGCAGCCCCCAAGGGAGGCTGGGGGTCTCTTCTGTGGCTGCTTTGAGGCCCCTTGTGAGCACCCGTGATCCCAGGGATGTGGTGCTGAGTGGGGGGATTTGCACTGGGGTGGTAAAGTGGAAGAATAGGATCTGCTGGGTCTGGGTATGGAGTTCCCAGGGCTCTGGCTGCACTTTCTGTGGAAACCTGAGCAGTGAAGGCTGCAGGGAGGTCCCCAGGAGGGGAGAGGAGGCAATGGATGCACAGCAGTTTCTCTATAAATGTACAGCACAGCAGAGATAATTTAAAAATAAGAAAAAAAAAAAAAAGTCTCTTGGCTTAGCGAGGAATCTTTACCTCAGCTTGGATATAAAACAAATTAACTGTGATGTAAACAGGAGGTTGGAGAGGCTACAGCCGTGATTGCTGGTGGAAGGATATCGAAAGTAGGGCGATTCCTCTTGCACAGTGATTTTGGTTCCATTTAAGTTGGAGATCAGATGCTCCCGAGTAAAGATATAAATTACAAAGGCACTAAACTTCAGCACCAATAAGCTCCCCAAATTTATTTGCATTTGTTATCTGGCAGTTTCATTTACAGTGAAGAAACTTTCACTGTGGATCAGATCTTTTTAATATTTCCTCATAACTTCCCAGTGACAATCAGTTTTTCCATTAGGAGAGATCAGACACATAAGTAATACTGAGAGAGCTACATGAATACCAAGTCATTCATTAGGAGCAACGTTACTGCCATGAATGCTGAGTGAATAGACTGTGAGGGGACACTGAAAATTAAAGGTTATTCCGGGTTCATTAACTTCTGCACTCCTTTCTAAAACAAAACCTCGGGTGAGAGCAGCCTTTGACTCCTAAACGGGATCTCCTTGTTCCCTAATTTAAAAAATATTAACATCATTTAACTGCTTCCCCTTTCTGCTTAATACGTGCAAGAAAAGGAGTGTCTGAATTAATGTTGGTGGCAGTGAGGAGCAGGCAGAGCCGTGTGTGTGGACAGGGCTCTGCTCTGCTTTGCTTTCACATCATTTGCCCCCGATGCCCACCTTGGTTCTCAGACAAGGATCCTGGGCACCGTGTCCCTGACTTAAAACTAACCTCCAGCACTCTGTAGGGGACAGCAGCCAGACTTGTGCAGCCTTTAATATCCCATAATAGTTGGATAACACGGCCTCAGCGTTGAAACACGATGTTTTTGACTGAAACCCACTTTGTCTGCTCTCTGCTCTCACACTTATCCAAAGAGGCAGAATCCCTCTCCTCGGAGCAGCGGATGAGGCTGCCTCAAACAGCGTCTCCAAAGCCCCTGGTAATTCCTGGATGGAGATATGAGAGAGCAGCTCTCAGCAGCTCGCTCTAAAGCCAGCAATAATATTTCTTCCTTACGCAGTCTTATGTTCCTACTATTTTATTCTGATTTTCTGTTTGTGTGTGCAGGCTGCCTTTAGTCAAACAAACAAAACAAAAAAAGTGGTGTGGGGCCAGCAGCAGTTTGTCTCTGCTGCAATCTCAGAGGCAGCACATGCCACAGGGCTGCTCTGGGGCTGTGGTGGGTGTTGGAGCCCGCAGAGAAAATGTCCTGTGGGTGGTCAGAGCGAGCAAACTGCTTCTATCCCACCAGCACAATTTGGGTTTGCTCTCCTGGGCTGTTTTTTAAAGTTGGGATGGAAGGGACTTTAAAGCTCATCTCGTTCCAGCCCTCCCATAATGTTCTGGGGGCACCTTCTGCCAGCCCAGGCTGCTCAGGGCCGCATCCAACGTGGCCTCAGACATTCCCATTTGTGCTGTAGCTGTCTCTCGTTTGGGAGTGATCCCTGGGTGAGTGATGTGGGACTGGGGAAGGACCAACAGGCAAAAAACTGGAGATTTGTGTGTGGATTGTTCCGTGGGAGGAGCGACTGCACGGCCCAGCCCGCGATTGTTTCGCTCATTTATTAACGCCAGGCAATCATTCCCTCAAGTTCTTGGGGCAATAACTGCGGGTGATGCCGTCCCTGTGGTGGTGGAGAGGAGTGACTGAGTCACCAGAGAGGAGCTTTAGTTTGGAGGGGAGGAAGGAGACTTTTCTGGATTTCTTTTGGTTTAGTTGTGCTTGTTGCTGTGGTTGCAGAGCAGGCGTCAGTGAACTCCCTGGGCTGGTTTGCCCTTCTTATTCAGTCTCCACACCCTAAACCTTGATTTAGGAAAGCTCCAGAGCTGTCTGCCTCCTCCTCCTCCTCCCTCCAGCAGAGTGTCAAGCAATCCTTGATTTCATGTGTCCAGCTGGGAAAGCCCAAACTGTGGTGACCTGGACAAGGTCAAGGCTCCTTCCAAGCACCATTCCCAAGGGTCTGAGAGCCTCTACCCCATTCCTGGAGTGCAGGTGGAGGTTCCCCCGGCCAGCCCCATCCCAGGCCGTGGTTCCCACCTCACCCAGCCCACGGAATTCCCGATTTCCCGGCCATGGACCTCCGGACCGTGCTGCGTGGCCGGGAGCGCGGCACAGCCGTGTCGGACTTTTGTTGCAGAGCCCGAACCCGTGTTCCTGCAGGGAAAGGGGGAACAAGCCTCACGTCTGGCTTTATTTTTCCTCCCTTTCCCCTACACGAGTTAATCTGTTTAGCTCTTTAACCCGCGAGCCGGAGGAATCCTCAGCCAGCCGACAATGGGAAGCTTTTTGAGCCGGGGATGAGGGAGGTGGAGAGGAGAGAGAGGCTGGGGAAAACGTCTGGGAGGTGGGGCTGGCCGCCGAGATAAAACACCCTCCCGAATTTCGGCAACACCGCGCTGATGGTGGGAGGCGAGAGGTTAAACTGAGGCAGAAAACTTCCTGTCAGCCCTTTTTTTTATTATTATTATTTTTTTGCCTTCTTGCAGCCGCCACCTCCTCTCCTCTCGTTTCTCCCCCGCCCCGCCGTACCGTACCCCCTCCCCTGGCTGGGAAGAAGGAGGTTTGCTGTCTTTGTATTTTAACTGTAGCAAAAAGATTAAATTGTTTACGAGCCGCGAGCCCCGGCTGCCTGGATGAGCTGGGAGAGACAAAGATAGACAGTCTAATTCTCCGGTGTACTTTGTGCTTCCGTCCCCCTGCGCTGCCACTAATTCTTTTATCTGGCCCCAACACTCCAGGCATTATGTGCATTCATAAAAAAAAAAAAAAAAAAAAAA
>VXBN01004221.1:371545-382097 GCA_013397395.1 Sinosuthora webbiana
AAAAAAATCCTAACTGAAGCAGGCAAAATTACTGTTCTCTTCGCTTTACCTCTGATAACAATCTCTTGAATACTGATTACTTTTTTTTTTTCCCCCAACACAAAGCGACCAACACAAGTTGGTCTTTAACCCTTTATCTTTAGCAAGCAGAAAGACACGAGGAACATCTTACTCAGTTGGAAAAAAAAAAAAAAATAGCATACAGAAGAATTACTGTTATCTCCTAGCCAGAAGAGGAACAGCAGAGATAAGAAAAGCCTGAAGAATTAAAAGGAACGTTGCATTTGGGCTGTAAATTCGTGCTGAAGCTGGTTCTATTTGTCTGTCACTAGGGTTCATAATTTTTCGAGGTTGTTTTGATAGACTTATTGTGAAGACTGCATAGAAAACTCATCAGCATTTGTTGCCTCTGAGCATTATTGTCAGTGGTAACCGCATGGTTATAGACTGGAGGAAGATAATGGTTGAAGTATAAAGGAGATAAAGGCAAAACCTCTTCTCATTAAGGGCTATCTCCACCTCTGCAGACTCTACAGTATTGAGTGACTGGCGCTGGTGCATTGGGCATAAATTATAGCAAAAAAAAAAAAAAAGAAAGAAAAAAACTGAAGGCGGCATCATTATTTCGAAAAAGTTATAATGACATGCCACGGGCTTAAGACCTATTTACACCAAGGAGGGACAATAAATACAGAGGGAGCTCAGCGTGGAGTGACCAGCATCGATTGTCCCCCTGCTCAGCTGCCTGCAGGGAGGCTGCTCTCACAGGGGCCACGGCCACCCTCCAGTGTGCCTACACACCCCAGAGCACGCTGAGGGAGCCAGGGAGGGGACCTCCGGGGAGAAAAAATGTCATTTTGGGTCGTTCTAACTTCTAATTTGGAGAACCCCACCCTGGCCAGACCTTCCCCTGGAGGTCTGTGCAGCTGAAATCACCCAATGGGGCTGTGGCAGTCTCTCCGTGCAGGTCGTGATGTCTTCACTGGTGCCGTTGCATTGCTGCCCTGCCCTTCCCAGTTGTTTTTTTCCAGCTTGCTGTTCTGCAAAGGGATGAAGTCTCCTTTCCACTGCTCTTTCTGGGCGCTGCTCTTTTCCCTTCTCCATCCTCAGCCGCCTAGGGTTTGATCTCTTTATCTTCAGTGTGGTGGGGGAAGAATTATGTTCAAAACTCGAGCCAGGTCCACAGCAGATAAAGCACACTCCTAAAAAAAGTTGTTTTCATTGGGCAGGGCTGTAAAGAACACTCTGTACACCTGCAACACTGGCTGTCTGGAGCTTTCACAGGCGCTTTCTGAACTGGAATGAGTTTCCAGTGCCCCTCTGAGGAGGAGGAACTTTCTGCACCTGGAGAAACCGAGGCCCAGAGGAGGCTGGGTGGGGCTGGGGAGGTTTGCTGGCAGCTCTCGCCCTGCCTGGACCCCGAGCCCTGCTGTAATCACCAGCCCAAGTGGCTTTTCAGTGGCTGTGCTGGATTAGCGGCCCCAGAGGCTCCTAATCTGCTCTCCATATGGCACATGGAGGGTGAGGGGGCCCCCGCTGCTCTGCTATTGTGTTTCAAGGCCGATTAGATGGGGAAGTCCCCCAGGGTCCGACCCGGGCTGGTCTCCCCCAGCCCCTTCAGCTCAGATTTGCTACTGCAGGGCCCAAAGGGTGCAGCTGCACTTGCTGCTTCTCTCTGTCCCCATGCCATGGGCCGTGCAGGGCTGTCACCCGTGGGTCACAGCCCACTCGACACATTTGTGGCATTGTGATGTTCAGACAAATCTTCCTTTGTCACGGAATCCCAGAATCCTGGCATGGTTTGGGTTGAAGAGGCCTTGAAGCTCATCTTGTTTCATCCCTTGCCATGGGTAGGGACATCTTCCACTATCCCAGGTGGCTCCAAGCTCTGTCCAACCTGTTCTTGGACACTTCCAGGGATCCAGGGGCAGCCACAGCTGCTCTGGGCACCCTGTGCCAGGGTCTCCCCACCCTCCCAGGGAGGAATTTTTCCCTGTTATCCATCTAACCCTGTCCTCTGGCAATGTGGAGCCATTCCCCCTCATCCTGTCATCTGTGCTCCTGTGAAAGTCACTCTCCCTCTTCCTTGTGGGCTCCCTTCAGGGGCTGGAAGGCCACACTTAGGCCACCCAAAGCCTCCTGGTCTCCAGGCTGACCATTCCCAGTTTTCCCAGCCTTTCCCCGTTGTGAGAGGGGAGTGGAGCTGGTCTGTGCCGCCCTGACAAAGCCTCTCACCCTGCAGGGAGGGGAGGATGTCCCTGCCATCCCTCCTGCAGGGACAGGCACAGACACTCCTGGTATTTGTTGTTAAATCAGGCATGATCCAGCAGATGCCTGGCAGAGTATTGGCTCCATCCATAACTCCGGGGGAAGATTGTGAGGAAACGTGAGCTCTGGTTTCATTTCTGAGGCTGCCCATGACACAGGGCCCGGGCTGCAGGGAGATAAGGGCAGCGATGAGGCTGTTGCACTTGATTTGGAGGTTGTTCTGCCGTTGCCACCAACTTATTGATAATTTGGAGCTTCGCTACAAATCAAGGCAGGCCCGGGGGTGGGTGGTTGATATCCAGCCTGTGTTCCTGGCTCCAGCTTTGTCACTGGCACTGGAATGGGGTTTGGTGGCTTTGGCCTCCAGCCCTAAAGCAGTGTCAGCTCCTCCTGACACACCTGGGGGTGAGGCCAGGGGGAGGGTTTGCACAGGTTTGGGGACAGTGACAGGACGCAGGTGCTGAGGGTGGAGCTGTGGGGTCAGGGCCGTCAGGAGGCCAGTGGGACACGTTCCCACCGCTGCAGGAGGCAGATGTGCAATTCCCTGGGGATTCAGGCCTTCGGGAGGGAGCTCAGGAATCTCCTCCCGGGGTGATTGGCAGCTGGCAGGGAGGAGGTGGCTCTGCAGACTCGATGTTTGTGTCTCTGTCCTGAGCGGGCTCTCCAGATGGGTGATAACCCCGGGGCTGGCTGGAGAAATGTCACTCCAAATACAGGTATCGACCTCAATAGAAATATTTTCATTTTACGGCGCGAAATGCCAGCAACGTTATCTACCTGATGGCTCACAGATTATAATGTCTGTTCCTTCCCAACACAGGTACGAGCCTTCCATTCAGGCTTACAATAAATACAGACATGGGCTGCGGTAATATTTCATTTTTGATGGCATAGCTGTGGGTTTTGATTATATAAATCAGGCTTTAGAAAAGGAATACGGCTTTGTGACTGACTGAATAAATAAGTAAATGCAAATGTAAAAGCCCTTACAAATAATAATAATAATAATAATAATAATCATGATAATAAACCCCACAGCTTTCGAATGGACATTCAGGATCAGCTAGAAAACATTGCACTCTTGGTGTGAATAGGAGAAATCAGTTGGGTGCAGCATGCAGGCGGGTTCCTGATAAACTAATGCTCCTTCACACAATTTACAATCCAACTGAATTCATTTGCATGACAAAATTGGCTCGGGTATTCATGTGTTGCAGCAAGACAAGTGTAACATTACAAAGAACAAGTAACCATGGGGAAGGTTAATGCAGACAATAAGGAAATACAATGACATGAATCGGGTTCTTCTTTTGCCAACCTTTTATCTGAAATAGAAAAATAACAAGCTCCCACCCCCATATCCCTCCTTGGGAATAAAAGAGTTGTTTCATGGGAATGGGGGGAGGGAGAAAAATGTGCGAAGTTGGCAAATAAAGATCTGTAATTTCTCTTTTCCAACCTCGTGGCTCTGCAACGTGTGCGCCGGGAAGGTGGGAGAGAGGAAGGCTGGGATGTTGTTATTTTTGGAGGAGGCGACGTTCAGGGAGATGGAGCCGATCCATCAGCGAGGGACACGTGCCTGGGAGCTGTAGTTAAACATCCCGGGAAGTTCCCTGCCCTTGGGCTGAGTCCTCCTGTGGCAGAAAACTCCAGGTGTGTCAGCTCGGGCTGAGCTCTGCAGGACACGGGGTGCTCCCTTGTGAGGACACTTGATGGTGCTGAGCAGTTTTTTTGCAGTTATTTGGTCCTTGCAGTTATTTGTGTGCCTCCGTGGGCGTGGGGATCTGCTGAAGGTGAAATTCCCAGCTGGCCCCTCAATACTCAAAAATCCAGATCCCCGCACAGGTTTCTCTGAATGCAGAAGGTTGTTTTTTTTTTTTCCCCTACATGAGGATGAGTCTGCCACTAGAAACAGGATGTTTGGTGATAATGTGCTCAGGGTTTTGTTTGGAATGACGTGGGCAGAGCTCTTCATCGCTACCCCAAAGGCGCATCGCTGCTTGTTTAGTTAAATTCATTTTATATAATGGAATCCAAAGGATGGAGGACGCGTTGATTATCCTGGGTTGTGTGTTTGGGATGGGCCCCTGCCCTTGCAGGGTGTGGGTTTGCTGCAGGGTCAGGGAGCTGCGGGCTTGTGAAGGTGGCGGTGGTTTGCAGCCCCGTGTCTGTGTCCCCTCGCCAGGAGCGTGGTTTGGGGCACACCACGGAGGGTTTGATGGCTCCTGGCTGGCAGAGCTGGGCTGGGGGACCACGGAGGGTCATTCCCTGTGCTCAGAGCCCTCTGTGCCCCCGGCCACTCGGGGCTGGTGCCGCCTTTCCCTCCCCGCTCCACTCACAAACCTCTTGCGGCAGGAGAGGCTCCACTAAGTGCAAATTCTAATTATTCCAGCGCGGAATTGCCGGGAGAGGAGAGCTGTGCTGGCTAATTGGCTAAATGCTCCGAGCGGGCTGGGAACGAGGACCAGTGCACTCAGTGAGCTCCCCGTCCTCATTGTTGTGCGGCTGGAGTGCTGAGCTCCCTTTCCAGCCGGGATTAGAGCGGGCACGGCTCTCACCGAGCACCGGGGCCCCTCTTTACATCGGCTCTGCTCGGCTCCACAGCAGGGCTTGGCCCTCCATTGCCTCCCGCAACAAACCTCTAACAAGTTGACAAACGACTAATTTTCATTTAATCTTTCCGTTTCCAACTTAATGATGGAAAGAAAAAGAAAAAAAAATCGCAGGGGAAGGAAGTGCTCCCCCCCACACGCTCCCTCCACACCGTCGGTTTGATGGGGAGTTTCTGCGCTAAACTGGAGAGGAGAGCAATAAGAGCCTTAGGTTTTTGAATTAAATTTAACCCTGGGGTGCCACTGCTTCAGAGCCTTTGGAGGCAGAGTTGTAAATCATGGCAGCAGATTCCGCTTCTGATGAGCACTTCCCATCATGATGACATTTAAACTATTAATTAATTAGGAGAGAGCAAGATGAGAAGATCTGGAATTCTCCCCTTTGGATAATTACCGTCGAACACATTTGTTACTGTAATGAACGAACAGGATGTGACTTCAGCCCTGCATGTGGGTCTTCTCACGTTATTATTGTTTTAGTCCACCTCAAAAGGAGAAAGAGAAGCTTTTTTTTTTTCCCTTGCAACCCTAGGTGGAAGTAATCTGTGTCGTAGCATTTCAGCAAAGCTGGATTTGGGCAGGGGGAAATAGGTGATGGGCTGAGCTGTGCGTGGCAGATATTCCAAGGCCTGGAGGGTGCAGGTGTGGGTTCTCCCAGAGCAAATCCAGCCTGGAGCTTCCCATGTCCACCAGAGCTGAGGGAATCCTTCTTTGGAAACTCCCCTTGGACAGAGCCCAGAGCCAGGTGTGTGCAGAGGGCTCCTCTGCTCGGGCTGTGCCCTGGGAGCCTGGTGGAATGATGGAAATCCTTCCCAAAGCTGGATGGAGCTCTGGACACTGCCAGGCTCCTCTGGCTCGGGCTGTGCCCTGGGAGAATGATGGAAATCCTTCCCAAAAGCCTGGATGGAGCTCTGGACGCTGCCAGGCTGAGCCACAACAGCAGCGCCGCCCTCCTTCCCAAGCCATGCTTGCCACCTTCCCTTCAGGGAGGTCATTTGGAAGTTTTCCTGGTTTTCCCCGTTTCCCCAGAGGATTTTGTGCTCTCTCAGAGCAGCCCCTGCTCTCTCAGGCGTCGCTGCTCCCTGCCAGCAGAGCTCCTTGTTTACCTCTGCAGTGTTAATATGCCCTTTGCAGATAATCAATCTTGCCTGGCAGGATCAATTAAAATGAAGTGGGGATGTTCCAGGCACACCTCGGCCTGGAGATTTCACTCCAGCCCTACTCCCACCTGGAAAGGCACGTTTCCAGGACCGCTGGGCAGGGTGAGCCCTGTGTCCAGTGACACTTTAACCGAAGGGACGTGTCAGGATCGGCTCCTCGAGGGGAGTCACTAATCACAGTCACCACTCGTGCGAGGTTTGGGCAGAGCTGCTTTACTGAGGATGCTGGGCTTTTGTCCACTCGGCTGTCACCTAAACCCCTGTCCCTTTCGGGATTATCTGGGGTGTCCAGGCAGATAAATCAATACCCTACAGGCCTGGGGAAGCTGGGCTGGGGTCTCCCTGCAGCAGCCCCCGATGCCCCGGGGTGGGGAGGTTGTGTTTGGTCACCTGGAGCTGCCAGGCAGTGCATGGGCCTGAACTTCCAGAGGAGAGAGCTCTCTCCCTGTTTTTTCAGCAGCTGGACCTAGAGAATTATCCTCAGGTGATCCAATGATTTTTTTTTTTTTTTTCACACAGAAACATTTACATTTGTTATTTTAAGCAGAACCGTCTCTAGGCACTCCTTTGTCGTCTTACTCATTTTTAACTTTGCAAAGAGTTTTTTACCTCCTGGATGTTTCCATGACCTATTGATATTTTTTCTGTTTAAGAGTCTCTGTTCAAAGGTGTGGTGGTTTTTCTGGTGTCCTAAATGAGGTGAGTTTGGGCTCCCTCTCAGTTCCTGGTGTATAAAACTCCGCCGTGCTTTAACCTGGATTTTTTCCTCAGAACTTTTGCCACTTGGGACACTGATTCTTTCCATAGACAAGCTGTAGACTTGGTGCTGTTAAAAATAGAAATACTAATTCCTTTTGTGGAGAATCAGATAGTCCTCCCAGTGGAAAAAGAAGTATTTTTAATGTGCTCTTGCAGGAGAGCGAGAGCAAAATTCTCTGGGTTTTAATCTTTGCTTCTTGCTGTCACCGTGCTTCAGAGTGAAGGGCTCTGCCTTTGCTCTTATTGCTGGAAGACCCAAACAAAAACATTTCCAAGACCTTAAATGACATTGGTTTGGGGTTTTTTTTCCCTTCTCCCTCCAAGTACAACTGGTAAATGATTTTGCAGCTCTGAGCCCTCCCATAGCTCTGTCCCTCCAGGGGGGTTTGGGCAGCAGGTTGGGGATGCCTTTGGTCACCCCTGGAGCAGAAGCAGCTCTTTGTTCCCCTGGGTTGGGCTTTGGGGTCAGCAGGGCCCCAATCCTGCCCCCCAAAGGGGTTTGGAATAAATGGGTTTCATTGTGGATCTCTGGCAGTGCCCTCCTGAGACAGGGACCCAAAATGGCACAGACACACACAGCACCCCTGAGGAAATTAATGCCAGAGGGAAGGTCAGCACGAGGTGGGATTTATTTCGTGGCACGAGCAGTGGGTTTTCTTCTTTTCATTTTAAATTCCTGTGATTTTAAAAAAATATATAGTGAATTGGACCAGAAATATTGTGTGCTTGTGGAAAGGGCTAAAAATGAAATCTGACTGGAAGAATATTTGAGGGGGGCGATGGAATTAATTTGTTTGTGCTCTGGTATAAGCCAAGATGACGCCAAAACCCTTTGGAGACAGATAAATGCTTCATATGGGAGTCAGAAAACACACAATCAGTCAGCAACAATCATCTTTCTGGAGATTCCAGATAATCCGGGCTTCAAAGCAAAACCTGTGTTTCGGAATATTCATTCTCGGATATTCAAACATCCAACTTTGTTCTTCTAATTATTATTACTCTTTTGATGTTCTATCAGACAAGTGCTATGAGGGTCTTAAAAAGGGCAAAATAATTATTTCCTTTATATCTTAATACCCATGTGATGCAGGGGCTTTGGTGGAGGAAGGAATATTTTATATTTTTTTTTGACGAATCCAAAGGGGGAAGCTTGGCAACATGGTACAGTTGAGTGTAACCATAAATAAAACCCTGTGTGAATTCCCCCTTGGAGACACTACAGATCTATTGAACAGGGCACCCTCTCTATAAAAATTGTTCTTGAGAGGTAATAGCAAGCTATACATTATGAAAAAATATAGCACAGGGATTTGCTGTACTTGGAGCAAAACTATGAGAAAAATGGTGGGAGGTAATAAGGGATTGTCGTTCCATCCCATTAGAAATGTGTTTTATTCCAGACACCCAGATTTTATCTTCCCCCTGCAACTGAATTAGAAATGAAACTGCCAACTTTCTAGGATGTGCAAGGATCCGCACAGTAATGTGTTTGGGGGTTTATTCTTTTTTTTCTTTCTTTCTTTTTCTTTTTTTTTTTCCTTCCTTTTTATTTTTGGGAAACTAATTAGGGCCGGCGTAGATAAAGCACAGTGTGTGTTATGAGACTGTAAATAACAGAAAAGGCTTTTCTTAGGAAATTAGCACTAGGACACACGGGAAGCTGTGAAATCAGATGCCACAAATATATATTGTATTCTCTCCATAGATTAAAATAATAATAAAAACACCCCTCTAAACCCAGCCACATCCAGGAGGGAATCCTCGAGGATTGGACCGGCACAATCGTGCAAAAGGAGAAGTTCAGTCAAAAAAAAAAAAAATCCGCTCATTTCTAAAGAAATTTCCCAGATTAGATTTGTAAATCAAAAACCAATATATAACATGCAAGAATTGATCTGTTTTATATTCCTCAGTTACATTTTTGTGAAGCACATTTAGAAGATTTAGAACGTATTTGCGCCTGCTGGTTGAGCCATTATATGCTTGAGTTCATACATCTATTTGTGAGGCTATAAAACAGGCATCGACTACCCATGTAAATTGTGTTCTCCACAATAAATTATATGCATACTTGCAAAAATACATAACTGCTGTTGGTTGGCTTACGTAGGCTGAATACTAATGATGTTTAAAGTTGTATTGTCCCTCTTCTCGGGCCTAATTTAGCCTCTACATCAAAAATTATGTAGGAAAAAACACTTTATCCTCTCACTGAGAAATAAAATGGCACTTACGGGCATCCACATATCTTTCTTTTATGAAACACCACCATTTTCATACTAATTTTAGCTGCAGAGGGTTCACGGCAAAGTCTGCCTCGTGCAAACCTCCGAGGAGGCTCCGGTGTGTGCACGCTGTAAAATGGGATTTTGGGGGTTTGTGGACACGGACTGGGGCTTGTGCACGTGAGACACGCTCCCAGGCAGTGGAAATCCTTTCTGGCAGGCAGGGTATTTTTAATTCCTGAAGTTCAGAGGGTGTTTTAACCACACCCCAGGGCTCGGGGCAGAAATCCTGGCACGCTCTGTGTTGTGCCTCTGGCTCTCCCTGCTGCCCATCCCAGCGGCACTGAGCGGGTTTTCACCCATCCCTGGGTTGGGTTTGCTCCTATTTCAGTTGTCCCAGAGCTGGGGAAGGGCCCGGCCCCGGTGTCCCCAGTTTGGGACCTTTGCTGTTGTGGGGTGGCACAGCCCCTTGTGGCTCCAGGCGCTTCCCATTGTCAGTGGAGGGAGCAGGAAGGGCTGAAGGTGCTGGGGAACCTTCCCGAGTGTTCCCCTCCCACCTCAGCCCTGGCTCTGCCCTCCACTGATAACATTCCCTACCTCTTCCCAGCCTCTCCCATTAACCTGCTTTATTTATTACTCCCACCAGTTATTCTCTCCTCTCTGTCCTCTCCGGGTTTTGCCTCCCTCGGTGTGTTTCCCCCTTTATTCCTGCCTCTCTCCATCCCCTTCCCGCTGTTCCTGCGGCACAAATCCCGCGTGTGCTGCCGCAGCCCAGCTCTCCCCGGGCCATGGATCACTGCCAGGGTACCCCGAGTGGGAGAGGAGAACCTCCCCGTCCTCCTTCCCCGTGTGGGGAATATGGAAGCTGTCACACACCTCCTCTGCTGCCCAATGATGTGTAGGAGCATAATATATCCCTTTTACCGGGCGCACAGCCGGGCAGAGGAATGAGAGAGGCAAAGTGGGAGCCTCCTCCTTCCTCACGCTGAATATCCAGAAATTTTCCTTTTGTCGCCCCCATCCCGGCTGGGATTTTGAGGAGCCCTCTGGAAAAGCTTGGGCTGTGTCTCTGGGGGCAAAGGCCGTGCAGGCACGGGGACAGCACTCTGCATGGACAGAGGGACAGCACTCTGCAGGGACACAGGGATGTGCAGGCACAGGGACAGCACTCCGCAGGGACACAGGGATGTGCAGGCACAGGGACAGCACTCTGCATGGACACAGGGATGTGCAGGCACGGGGACATCACCCTGCAGTGACACAGGGATGTGCAGACACAGGGACAGCACTCTGCAGGGACACAGGGACATCACCCTGCAGTGACACAGGGATGTGCAGGGACAGGGACAGCACTCTGCAGGGACACAGGGATCTGCAGGGACACAGGGACAGCACTCTGCATGGACACAGGGATGTGCAGACACAGGGACAGCACTCTGCAGGGACACAGGGACATCACCCTGCAGTGACACAGGGATGTGCAGGCACAGGGACAGCACTCTGCAGGGACACAGGGATGTGCAGG
>VXBN01004221.1:382176-398164 GCA_013397395.1 Sinosuthora webbiana
ACACAGCGATGTACGGGCACAGGGACATCACCCTGCAGGGACACAGGGATGTGCAGACACAGGGACATCACCCTGCAGGGACACAGGGATGTGCTGTGAGGCCGCAGGAGCTGCCTCCAGGCACGGGGATGGGCTGGAAAACTGAGCGCTGCTTTTTCAGCCCAGCCTGTGCCGCTCTCGTGCTGAATTGAGGTTGTATCTCAGGACTAGCACTGTCAGACTCTCCAAAAAGCAGGTCACAGGGTTTTTGCTTTTTTGCTTTGCCAGGGCCCTGAGCTGGGAGGGGAGGAAGGGATGGGTGAAAACCCGCTCAGAATGAGGGCCAGAAGGATCGTGGTGTGCACGAGGGGCTGTACGTGGTTTATACACATCCATATAATTTTCTTAGTTGTTTTTCATTGTGTGTGATTAAACTTTTAACTTCTGGAGGGAAAAAAAAAAAAGTCATTCCTGGAAGGGCTCTGAGGTGTCCAAAGAGCAGGAGAGTTGTTGGGGTTTGTGGGCAGGGGCAGCTTTTGGTACCCAGGCTGGGGAAGAGCAGGGTACACACGTGATGACAAAGATAATTCCGCTCCCTTCACACCTTTCCCTGCTGATTTATTTGTTGTCATCTTCCCGGGGATCTGTGTGGCAAAGCCTCAGCACCGAGGTGTTGCTCAGGAAGGGCTGGCAGACCTTGCCAAAGGAGCACCTGTTTTTGGGGACAGCACTGGGTGTCTGTGTCCTAACACAGCAAAGCTCTGGCAGTGCCTGAAGTGCAGGAAATCCTCCCGGGGCAGGGTGGGGATCACGGCCCCCTGTCCCTGAAATCCCCCCTCACTGGGCAGAGCAAAGCAGCCCCAGGACAGGTCCCAGCACAGCCCCTTAGGTGAGAGCGTTGCTTTAACACCACAGAGCCTCCGAGTTGCAGTGGCTGACAAAGTAACCCAGATATAATTTTCCTTTGTGTCAGTTCTAGCCACTAAAATTAGTATTAAGAGACACAGAAAGCTCAGTGGAGTTTTCCCACTTTATCCTGCGGCTAATCTTTTTATATCTCTCTTTTTTTTTTTTTTTTTTTTTTTTTTTTTTTCTTTTTCCCTTCTTTAAAATCAGGGGGAGGGGAAGCCCTTTCATTCCCTGCAGCTGGCATGTCTAAACTCCTAACATATGTGCTCCTTATCCAACATACAGTAGCTTAGGACTTTTCAAAAACACAGAACCCCTGAATCCAATAAAATTGCAAATTTCACTGTATTTCACAATATCCTAAATAAACATGAACAGCGTGCATTTCTCTTTCTGGCATCAAATATTAATCTGTCCGTGGTCGGAAATGTGCTTTCCATCTTGTGTGCGCTCACATTGGGTAAACACTTGGGAGATTGCTATTCCAGACCTTTCATTCTCTCCCAGAGTCAAGAGCATGACAAATTTTTCTCCTAATTACACCTGCCACTGTTTGCCTTCTAATACTGTAAATCCTCCATCACATAGTTTTTCAGATTCAGGATTAGGTTCCTTCCCTGTCATACAAATGATCGGAGGGTGCAGTGTGCAGTTGGCAATGCACATTAGGGATGTTTAGGGCGGGTTTGTCTCTCTTTTCCTCAGTGAGGGATCTGCGCGAACAGAACTCGATCCACGTTTAGTGTGGGACCTCTGGGTCGGGTTTTTCTGGATGTTTGGAAGCAGCAGAGCCCCTTCCCTCTGTCTGAGAGCACAGTCCTGCGCTTGGCTCTGCTTGCCACTTCATTTGGCTTTGGCTGATGCTGGAAATTACGTTTTCCCCGTGGTCTCCAAGAGGTGCCTGGGCCCTCTCTGGCTGCAGGGAGGGGGTTTAGCAGAAGGATGTCAGCAAATAGAAATGGAATAGTCCCGGGGGTGGCAGTTCCTGCTCTGCCCAGTGCTCCTGGGACACAGTGGGCCCTTCATGGAAGTGTCCAAGGAAGTGTCCTGGAAGTGTCCCAGGCCAGGCTGGACAGGGCTTGGAGCACCCTGGGACAGTGGAAGGTTCCTTGGGAAGGGATGGGCTTTGAGGTCCCTTCCAGCCCCAGCCATTCCGGGGTCCTGTGAAACCCAGGGATGTGCTTGTGCTGTGTTTGCTTTATTTCACTGGGGGCTGTGACAGCGAAAGCAGCCAAGGGCAGGCAGTGGGAATGCGCGGAGACAGAGGACAGCCGTGTGACAGGAACCCCTGGCCGCCCTTCCCCGGGTCCCCCCTGCCCTTTGCGGGTGGCAGAGGGGCAGGGGGGCAGCGGTGCCTGCTGCATTTCTGCTGCTCTGCCTTCGCGTTTAAGTGAAAGCCTCTTGGGCAAAGAGGCCGTTTCGCTTTGCCGCCGCAGATCCTCCATTAACGCCTTGCAGCAGGGGGGCCCCAGAAATTGGGCCAGCCCCGAGCTAATCGAGAGTTAATACACAAACGATGAGCTGGGAGAGAACCGGTGCTCGCGACGCGGGTGAAGGACACGCAGTGAGGAGGAACGGCAGCAGAGGTGGCCACGGTGGCCGTGTGCCTGTGCTCCAGCCGGGCGTGAAAAGAGGTTTTTTTGCACATGACCTTGGGGAACGTGTGGGTGTCCCAAATTTGCGTGTGACCCGGGGACAGGGTGACACACACGGCTCCTGCCCCCAGGGGAAATGGCACTGAGTGTTTGAGTGCGGCTCCAGAGGTCAGGCTGTGGCAGCTCGGGACGGTTTGCGGGATTTTTGGGGTGTGGGGGCCTTCGCTGTGCCGGCACTCAGGGTTGCAGTGCGGGGAATAAATCGAGGGCTTGAGGCTGGAGAGAAGGAGTGAGAGAATTCCTTTGATTCCCTGGTAAACCAGCTGAGCTCCGTGTGGCTGGATGGAGCAGGAACCTCTCCCTTCCTCCTCTCAGCACTTGTTTAGCCGGCTGCCAAGGAGGCAATAACTCCTTCCTTCCTAGCAGGCTTCCAAAAGTTACATATTTTTATTGGCAACCCGGGCAGGAGGGAGGAATTTGGTTCATTGCAAATCAGTCTCAATTTTCAAAACGTAAGTGACAAAATTGCCCTCGGCCTGATGCATTTCACAAGACTTTTTTTGGCTATTTTGGATTCTCTTTTTCTCTGAGAACTGGGAAGATTGAGTAAATTAACTTTACTTTGTTGGAAAAATTCTTGCTCGCAGGAAAAGCTTTTTATTCATTCATTAGATAAAATCCAGTCTTTCTTCTGGACAGCCCCTTGAAGGCAGCCTGTGGAATGAGCACCTCCAGTTTGGATGGGACACTCCATACACGGGATTTAGGGCACGTATATGGGATTATTCCTGCACCCCAGTAGTAGAATTAAACCTAAATCAAGATTCCAAAGTGCCAGCGTTGCTCCCAGGGTGATCCTGGGGTGGCTCAGTCCTGCTGTAAAGCTGCCATCACCTCGGGCCCACTGATGGAGAAGTGCCCACAGCACTGCAGAGTCCACCCTGCTCGGGATTTCTCCCGGTTCTGCACGGGCAAGGGGCAGCCACTGCCACCACGGTGCCATTTGTGCCCGGTTGCCACCCCAGCACCATTTCCAGGGGTGGAAGGGGCCGGGTGGGCACAGCCCCGGTGATTTACAGCGGCCCGGAGGGGCTGTGGCTGTGACCTGGTTGTGACCCCAGCAGGGAGTGACGTTTGGGTGAAACACAAACAAAAGGTTAAATGCTCCAGTCCCCTGCGTGGACAGAGCCAATCATTCTGAGGAGCCCGTGTCCCCCCTTTAATTGGATCTTTATTTCGTGCAATATTTCTTTCTCCTGCTTGTGCGCGCTCTCTCCCTCTGCCCTGCACTTGTCCACGCGAACTCGCCCACTCTCCCACCTTAAAACATCTTAATAGCAGCTGCTCGAACACGGAGCCCCGGCTCCCCCAGCCCTCTTTACCGGGGGCTGGATAACATCTCCATCACACGTGGCACGTTTAATGAGCTCCATCTCTCAAGGGTTTCCGGGGGCTGTTTTTGGCCTATTTTATTTTTCCGCGGGCGGAGAACGCGGCTCCTGGCACGGGGCTCCGCTTTGGCAAGGCCGGGGACGAGCCGAGGCGTCCGTGCCTCCTTCCCAGAGCCTTCACCGGGCTCCTGGAACGCCGGCGAGTCACGGACAATATGTTGCAGATCAGCAGCGCAGGGAGCGTGTGCGCCAGGGAAGCCGGAGCATCCCTGGCTTTTGTCTCCTGCCCGCAGCGGGGAGAGGAGAAGCGGAGATGCAGGCACCTCCCAGCCCTCCTGCTCTTCCCCGGCAGGAGGAACCCAAAACCCAGCGAATCTGGCTGCTGAAAAGCTTCCAGCAAAAGTTACCTTCTCACTGTGCCCGCTCCTGCAGCATCACCCCGCTGCGGGTGTTTTGAAAGCGCGCAGGGTGAAGGTAAAACGGAAGCGTTCGAGGTTTGGCCTGGCCAAGAAGGATGCCAAAAATCCCGAGGCAGATGGCTGGGCTCCCAGCCCTGTGGCCAACCCTAGGAAAGGGTTAAAACAACCAGCGTTTAACTCGGCAGACACGGCTCTGCGGGGTCACACATCCCTCCTTCCAGCTGATCAGCTGGCTCCCAGGCAGGTTGGTGACATGCCCGAGATCAGACAGGGAATTTGAGGGGTTTATGCTAAGCAGGACCAGCTGTGCTGGTCCAAACTGGCTCTGTGCGACCAGACTTCCCCCCGGTTCTTCAGAGCTGGGAAAGCAAAGCAGAAGGAAGAGCCAGGTGTCCTCCCTCGGAGTGGTGTCGGCTGCTCCCGCTGATGAATGAGCGCGGGACATAAACGTTGAACTTTGATTAATTCCCGGTGTCCAAAGCCCGCTAGAACCTGGCCATTTGGCCTCGTTGAAAGCGGCACTCAGATGTCACCGTGATAGGAAAAGCAGGAACCACCTCCAGCAGCAGCAGTGGCTGTAAAACATCGGGAGGAAAAAGTGACATCTCCGAGTCCCCTCACTCCCCATCCCTACAGGGCCGAGGGCTCCGCTCCCCGGTACAGAGACTGAGCCGTGATGAATTGAGCCAAAGGAGCTGGGCCACTCCATAAAAAGTGTTTGCCTTCATTTCAGCCCCCAAACCGGAGTTTATGAAGTCGTTGTTGAGGATAAATAAGAGCTGCTGCGATGAGTTCAAACTGGTTTAGGAAACTCTGGGTCCCCAACCCAGCAAGGGTGGTTTTCTCACCTCGGGGCGCTTCTGTTTTCCTTGGGTTTGTTTATGGTTTGGGGCTCAGGCTTGACCCGGAGCGTTGGCAATGCTAATGACATTTCAAAGGAGCATGGTGGATTTATGATCCTGTCATTTCGTCCAGAGGTTTCCAAATGCCAGATCAGACATTAATTTCTGTTATTTGCTGGTGAGCAGGTCAGTGGGATCCTCGGAACGTGCTGGGAGCCAGGGAGGAGATATCCAGGCTGCTGTGCTGCCTTGGCCCATGCTGCCAGGGTGCTCAGATATTGAATTTGGTCCAGAGGGGCCCTGTAGACTCTACTCCCCGTCCTGTACCAACCTCCAGAAACCAACACTGAATCAAACATGAGTATGCTCCCAGTTTGTCCCCTTCAAACCATCTGACAAGGCTCTGGTTGAAGTGAGGAGCTGGATTTGCCTGCTCAGAGCTGAGGGCTCCCACCTTCCCCAGCACATTGCAATTCCCCAGGTGAATATTCCAGATAGATGCACATATGTACAGAGCTTTTCAGAATATTGTAATTATATTTATCTTCCTGCTCTTGCTTGTAATTTTTTTTTTTTTTTTTTTGGTGGCGGTGGTGGAAGATTAAAGCCGGTGCTTTATGATCCAGCCTGCTCCTCTCCATCCCCTCGCAGCAAACTGGCGAGATGTTGTCACTTGTGTCACTCACATTTGTCAGTTTAAAGGTGTCGCCCCGCTCGCAGCAGCAGCAGCCTTTCCCTGCAGTAAATTAACACCGAGGCACCTCTGGGCTCCCTCCCGGGGACCCTTGGCCACAGCCTGGGCTCCAGCTGGTGCTGCAGAGCTTCCCCTGGAGCCTCAGCACCCTGGGCAGCCCCAGCAGCCCCACACAAGTGGTGACTGGGTGCCAGGGTCCTTCTGGAGGAGAGGACGGGAAATAATTGCGCTTCTAAAATAAGCGCTCGCCGGCTCGTTGGTGTTAATGAGTGAAAGGGATTTAATTAATTTGGTCCAGCAAGTGGGTCACCGCTTTCCTCAGCCAGGGAAAGGTGTCGTGGATGGGGGAGCACAGCAGAGGGTGCCGCCCCTTAAATGAGCGTTTCTGGTTTTGTACAGAGAGTTTTCTGGGCTTTTTTTGGCTGGCTTTAAAACCTACTGAAGGCACTTGGCTGCTGCACCTTCCAAGGCACCAGAAAAACTCAGCCAGGCCAGTGTGGGGCGTGTGTCTGCCAGCCAAATTCTGCATCCCAAAACATGGATCGTTTTAGCTTTGTGTGAAAACAAAATCCCCCTCCTTGGAGCCCCATGGCAAAGGAATAAAACCACAAGTTCCAGCCCTGCTGCCTGTGAACAGAGTTAATGCAGCCACAACTGCTGCTTCCCGAGGATCCTGAGTGGGAACCCGGGCACCAAGGGATGCAGCTCCTGCCTCAGCTGAGATTTCCCACTCCTGCTCAGTGTTTCTGACTCGAGCTGGTTTGTACCCGCCACCTTTTTATTTAAACATAGGGAGGTTTTTTAAAATTTAAATGAGATCTCGGAAAATAGATACCGTGCACCTTTGTGTTGGTAAGAAAAAGAAGTGGTGTCATTCATGTCAGATAATTGGTGGTTTTAGCTCTCTGCAGAATAAATTACAGCAGTCATATAATGGCCTTTCATCCAATCACTTCTCTACTCCAGATCTAGACTTGAAATGAGGTTTGTTGAAAACATCATTTCAGGGATTATTGACCACAGCAAAACCTTGTTGTACATGTTCTTTGTATGTATTGAAAATGCACAAGTTAAAAAGGTAATAGTCGGTGCTTTGCCAGTGAATTGGAAGCTGCTCCCTGGGATCAGCAGGAGGGACATGCTCAGGCTCTCCTCTCCCTCTGGAGCGAGGGTGGGAGCTGGGAGCACTGGGAGTCACTGGGAGAGAGGCTGTGCCACCCTTGGGGTGGTCTGTGGGCTCGGATGTGGGCAGTGCAAAGGGGATTTCACTGCTCTGACCACCAGCCAAGCTGCTGGCGGTGTTTGGATGTCTTTGCCTTGTGAACTCTCACCCTGTGCGTGTTTACACGCCCGTGGTTTGGGCAGTGTGCAGAAAGGCAGCGTGGGCATGGTGAGGGGGTTGTGCAGGTCACTTTTCAGGGCTTGATTGCCTTTTTTATATCCTCACAGCCCCCTCGTGCCTGCTATCCCTGTCCCCCCCTGCAGCCCCTCAGGAGTGCGTTAGGATAATCTTCTGTCGGGTGCCAAGGAGTTCAAACCAATCTTTACGTGGGAAAAGGTTAAAAGACAATGTGGTCATAATCTACAAATACCAGCTCAGGGAAGAATAGGAGACAGTAAAAGACTCTAAAGCTGAACAAGAGCGAAAAAAAAATAAAATATCCAGCGAGGTTCCGTGGTTGGGAAGTGATGGCAGGGAAATTCAAATGAGAATTGAAGAGTGTGTTTTGACAGTCACAGTAATTAACCATTGGAGAAAATTGCCAGGGGATATGGTGGATGCTCAATCACTCAGAAGTCTTATAAATACAGGCTGAATGTCTTTATAAAACAAAATGCCATTTATTGGGGGGGAGATGAACAAAGTTGTGGATGAGGCACTGGGATGAGTCTGGGAAATTCCTGGGTGTGAGGCCAGGCAGGATCAGCTCAGTGGATCTTGCTGAAGGTTAAATCCAGGGATCTGCTGCTCCAGAGGTCTGGGTTTTGGGCAATACAGACCCCGGTGGCGCCTTGCACACTTTCAGTTCTTGCAGGAATTTAAGGACTTGCTGGCTCTGACGTGAGCAAAGCCCTGGCTGAGGAACCTGAGAGTTCCCACCACAGCTGAGCTGGTCCTGCAGCACTTGCAGAGTCAGACAATTGATCATTTTCTTGTCTAAGGATCGAGGTACCTGAAATTTGGTCTGCTGCACGATGCTCTGAAAGGATAAATTCCTGAAAAAATGGATTTTCCTTTTGTATTATTTGCTGCATTTCCCCACTTGTTTCAATCTCATCCATAACCTGATGATGGTTCTGGGGCAGTGGCCGTTCTCTAAAGCACTCCGGGGTATTTGGATTCCCAGCTTTGCCCAGGGCTGATGGAACTGAGGTTTGGCAGCTCCTGAGCAGCTCGGGGAGCTGCAGCTCCTCCTGTTTCTCTCACTGCTCAACCCCCCGGACCGGGGGAAGTTCCCTGAGCTCCCGCCCGAGCCCGAGAGGGAAGAGCCTGCCCCAGATGCTCCCCATCATTTATTTCAGTTTCCCCCTCTGACAATCCCGCGATGGGCCGTAGAAGGGGAGGGGACAGCCTGTCCCTGTGCTGGGGATGAGCTTTTCTCTCCTCCTCGTTTTCCTTCCCACCAAACCCCCTCCCCGGGCCCTGCCGAGGAGCTGATGCTGCTCGCAGCGAATCCCGGCTCCTTTTCACATCCCTGCCAGCGCCGCCCGCCCCGTGCGTGTTTCAGCCCTCGGCTGCTGCCTTTTATGCGGCTGCTGTTGCTCCTGCAGCTAACGGGGCCTTTGCCTCTCGTCTGCCAAGCCACCGTGGCTGCCTCCCATTTCCCTCCTGCTGCAGCCTTCAGCTGTCTGGAATTTGCTTCCAAAACGCACCGAGTGTATTTTTTTTTTTTTTTTAAACAAATCTCCAGATGGATACTGGCTGTTCCCAGTGTTTTTGTTTTTGTTTTTGTTTTTTTTTTTTAAGCTGTATCGTTTGGGGAGAGCAGCTTGTGGCTCCGAAGGAAATAATAGAGACAGGGTGGGAAAAAAAAAAAAAAAAAAAAAAAAAATCCCTGGATTCGCTTCTGGGTGGAGTTCGCACTCAGCAAATCAGGAATAAAATCCCAGCACTCAGAACTACAAAAATTCTCGAGAAACAGAAAATATCCTGATCTTTTCTCCCTAGCCTGTAGTGTGTGGATCTATGGCGGGATGTCTGAAACAACTATTCCCCACATTCCCATTGTGAATCAAAGGGACTTCTGAGATATCTAAAGGCAAAAAAAGCAGTGAAACAGTAAAAATCTGAGAATTCCCAAAGCCCAGCCATGGAGGTTAACACTTGTGACTGTGGCATGCTCCAAACCTTTTCCTGAATGGAAAACGCTGCGGTTTATTGAGCAGGGAAAGGAGTGAGCGCTTTGCTGGGATGGAGCCCCAGTGACAGGTCCCAGCTGCTGGTATGTGTGTGTGGACATGGAAGGGAAAAATACCCCTTCAGGAGCATCAGATATGGTCCATTTTGCAAATTTAGGTTTTATTCTGAGGTTTAAAAAGGCCTAAAGGTGGTTTGGGCAGGTGTGAAGAATTCCAGGGTGGCGCTGGGACCCAGCAGGGAGAGCAAAGTTACAAACCCTGCAAAGAGGGACGGGGTTGAGAGGAAACCTTGACCCTTCCCGAGGCTTCCAGGTGCTGCTCTGGCCGCAGGCTGGCCTGGCTGTGGGCTTCATTAGCGAAAGGGAAAACGTCTTCATCCTCCCCGGGGCTCCCAGGGGAGTCGGGTTAATGGGAACCGGGGCACGGCAGCGCCGGGACTTTGTCGAGTCCGGAGAAACAAACCGCGCTTTGATTGTTCCCTCCACGAGGAGATCGGGGCGCAGATAGGGTCCAGCTGTCCAGCCATCTAGGAGACTAATTAGTCCAATTAATTAAGAAGTTGCTCCGTGTTTCCCCAGTGTCACACGGGGCTCCGGGAGAGAGAGTGACAAGGGTGTGTGGAGAGCGAGAGGTCACAGGGAAAGCTTAATGTCTGTTGGGGTAGACACACAGTAATTAAGTGACAATGGACAGGAACTTTGCTGCTGGAAGAGTGCTAATTAAAACCTGTAGGGTCCTGTTCTCCCTCCGGGGCTGCAGCATGTGGCCCTATATCCCACTGGCCTAAAGGGGACCTGTTTCTAGGAGCAGTTTATTCCATTTGGGTGACAACAAGTCTTTTACTCCGTGGCTCTTGCACGGGGGCCATTTATTACATGGTGGATGTGCTCAGGATCTCAGGAGGCTTCTCAGACCTTGGGAACATCTGTGGGGAGGTGAGGTTAGGTCCATTTTAGGGGTGGGGAGATGAGGCCTGAGCAGGGCTCCTTCCCAGCCGGGGATCCAGGAGGGAAGCTCAGTGCCGTCCTTCAGCCAGGAGCGTCAGATTTTGAGTGGGGACCTGCTCAGTGAGGCTTTCTGTCCATAACTCTGTGTCCTGGGTCCTTCTTACGGCCCAGGAAGATCCTTTCCTCCCCGAGGTGTTGGGTTGGAGGCACCCCAAGGCAGCCAAGGGGACACCTGGTGACGCCGAGCAGGATATTCACTTTTCCTCCGCCTGTGCTCTCCATTCTTCACACCCTCAGCAGGGAGATCCATCCTCGGCTGAAACCTAAGCGACAAATGTTAACATTTCATTTTAAAACCTAAGCCAATCCACTTTATAATCCAGACACGGCGTCCTGAGTGAGCATTGCTGTTGGATAATCACACAGTGGTGTGGCCTTTTGCCCCCGTGCCTCGCACAACACACCCGAGGCATGAGATTAGGCTCCAATAATAACACACCCCGTTGTGCCTTTTTGCTCAATTGATAAACCTGCTGTATTAGGAGATATTGTCATAAAACTGAATGGCACCCTGTAAACCTGAATCACTCTCTCTTCCGTGTAGCCGGGGAATTAGATGTTCCAGCTCCTGTCTTGCCTTTATTTCATGTCCCCAATATGCAAGAGACTATATAAGCTGCTGCTTTATTGTTTTTAAAACACTATGAGCAACGCCGGTGCTGTATAAATATCTATTTTATATACTTTGATTCCTGCCTCACTCACTGCTGTGGAACCACGCAGGTCGTTTTTGGTTTAAATCTCGCCTGGGAAAGGAGAATTTCCCCCTTTTTTTTTTTTTTTTCTGCAGAGAGCACGTGAGGGGAGACGCTGCTGCTGTGCGTTGAGCTGAGGGTTTCCAGGTTATAAATTGAGATTACAGGTTGTACATTGCCAGAGGCACTGTCTGTGCAAGGTGCTGCTTTTAGCCATCTCCCATTCTTGTTGCTTGAGGTGGAATTCCATAAACGGAGCAGAGAGAGCCCAGGGATGGAGAGGATGCTGTGGGTGATGCTTTGGGGAGGTGGCAAACTAGAAATCGGCTGGTTCTTTACTATAAATGCATTTCACATCCCTCCATCCATCCCTCCATCCACCCCTCCATCCATCCCTCCCTCCCTCCATCCCTCCCTCCATCCCTCCATCCGTCCATCCATCCCTCCCTCCATCCCTCCCTCCCTCCATCCCTCCATCCATCCATCCCTCCCTCCATCCATCCATCCATCCATCCATCCATCCATCCATCCATCCCTCCCCACCTTGTGAGCTCCCCTCCTGCTCAGGACCCGCTCTCGGGAGCGGCGGGATCTCGGGGACCGGGCGGATTTCCCCGGCGCAGCCGCGGCTCCGGGGCGCGGGATTAACGGCAGCGGCAGCCGCGGGGGCCGCCCGGGGCTCCCGGCGGGAGGAGGCGGCCCCGCCGGCCCCGCGGAGCTGCGGCCGCTTCTCTTCCCCCGGTCCGGCCCTCCCCGGGCTGCGGATTAACCAGGAAGTGATACAAAAGGCACATATGCTCCTGTGTCCAGTCCTGTCTATTCATATGTGTGTTACTTAGCCTAATAAGGATTAGACTTAATGAATTGGAAGGAGTTAACAATATAAAGAGGCAATAGAGAAAGGCCTAAGTAGTCGTAATTCCATTTCATGTAGCTTTGGTGTTGCTTTGCTTTCAGCGAATAGGTGTAATCCTCTTTGAAATCAAAGGTGGTACAAAGTATGAATTTAAATTTGACATTTACAGCTCCTGTAAGATTTAGTATTCCAGAAAGGTTTGCTCTTCAAGAGGGAAAAAAAAACCCCCGTGCCATCTGCTCTCCAGGACCATCTCTCCATGGCTCCTGCACAAAAGTTTCATGGCAGTTCCAGCAGCAGAAGTGCAAGGCCTGGGGATGGGCAGCAGCTGGAGTTACACCTCCACCCTTTGCTCTGAGCATTGATTCGGGTTGATTTAACTCCGTTAGTTTGCAAAATGGTGAATGTCGTGGGTTGCTGTGTGGGCAGTGGGAGCGGCAAGCCTGACCCGTGATCCCCACTTTCCATCCATCCACCTTCCATCCATCCCCATCTTCCATCTATCCTCACCTTCTATCTATCCCCACTTTCCATCCATCCATCTTCCATCCATCCCCATCTTCCATCCATCCCTGTCTTCCTTCCATCCATCCATCCATCCATCCATCCATCCATCCATCCATCCCCGTCTTCCATCCATCCATCTTTCATCCATCCCCACTTTCCTTCCATTCCCACCTTCCATCCGTCCATCTACCAGATGATTTTTCTTGATCTCTGAGGACTTTTTGAAGCCCGTCTCCCATCTGGACCTTGCAGTGCTTTCGCTGTGTGCTCATCTTCAGACACATCAGGTCTCCCACACCTTTGGGAGCGTCATCCCCGGGGAAAGCCCAGCGTGGCCCTGCGGTGGTTGGGAAGCAGGAAAGCGAACTGGGGGAAGTTGGAGTGTTTGAAGTGGCAGAAATCAATGGGCTGGAGGTGCAGCCTCGCCCCTCCTGCTCCCCCTGTACAGTGTGTGTGCATCAAAGCTGTCCTCCGAGATATTTTTTCCTTGCTCCTGAAAGCAGACAGGCTCTGCGTGGAGGTGTCATTTGCTGCCTGTCCCTTATGTCATTGATTTTTAAGTCGTTAATTAACGCTAGGTGTCAGCCTGGAAGATGAATTCTGGCCCTACTCTCCCTTCTCTTTTGTTTTTTGGATTGTAAATGTTATAGATCGACCATGATGGAGGGATGAGGGGTCAAAGGACATGAGAGCATCTCTGCATATGTGCACACAGTCCTCCCGAACTGCCCATCTGTATCACTCAATAGATGGGGACGGGTGGTGGCGGGGGGGACACGACATCCCTTTTGTGCCCGTGTCACTTCAGATAGAGACATAGCAGCTCGGGATGGATGGCGAGCCCTGGGTGTGTGCACATGCGCTGCAGGGGAATGTCCTCGCTGCCCAGCTGGGCCACGCTTGGGCTTGGGTTTGGCTTTTTCTTCCCCCGGTGGAAGGAGCAGGGAGGAGGCAAAGCTGCCTGAGAGGCAGAGTCAAACACCTGCACAGCCCCTGGCCAGGATAGCGAGGATGAGGAGAGCAAAGCACCCAGTTTGTGAGGCAGGAGCTGTGTGTTGGGCAGGAGGGCATTCCAAAGGGGTAAGGAAGCAGGTACTGCAGGATCTGGGGGTTTGTGACACCTGGTCCATTCCCAAAGCCCCAAAACAGGGTGTTCTTTAAAAGTCTCCTTAGACACCCCAAGGGTAAATGTTATCTTCACTGGGCTGTTCCCTGGTGTCATGGATTTTCCTTTCTGACCATGGAGGAGAGCTGTATCCTCCCACTTCTCCTCCTTCCCACCTCCCTCAGCTCAAGTTCACGGCCTGCTCCCTTCTTCCTCCGGCCTCTCCAGAAAACATCTCCCCCTGGAAGTAACACAAGCAGGAGGGCTGAGTGGGAGGGGAAGCCGTGCTGCTCCGTGGAAGTTTGGGATGTTTGACTTTCTGGGGACTGCTGATTGACTGATTGATGATGCTGCAAAGAAAAAAAAAAAAAACAAAACAACCCCACGACTCCAGGACCGTAAATTGCGGATGAGCTTTGGGAGGAGGCGGCGCTGGGTTTTCCCACACACGGATCCAACCCGGGGCTGAGCTTGTTTTCCAGCCTGGGAGCTGATCCAGCCACACACACTGTGCTAATCCACTGTCCCCTCACTGTACTGTAAATCAATGGCAGGTCACTGGTGCAGGGTCTCCGTGCTCTGGGGTTAAGAGCGGGCTCAGCCCCGGTGGCTCCAGGTCACTGCGGCCCCAAAGCCTCCAGGGGACGCAGCCCGGGCTGGGATTTGGGGCTAAGCTTTTATGAAGTGGGAGAATAATATCTGCCGTGGTCAGAAGGGGTTTTGTGGGAGAGCTTTGGGTCGTGCAATTAATCATTAACTGCCTTTTGCTCCTTTTTTTCCTCTTTCCAGAGGACGCACGGAGCAGAGCTGAGGTCATGGAAAGTCCCTCAGTGTCTCTCCTCCTCTGCTGTTTTGCAAACCTTAGAGTATTTCCATAGTTCTGAAAATTTTTTCTCATCCTGCCTTGCTTTTTCTCTGAGGATTTCTCATTTTCTACATATTTCCTCCTTTTCCATGTGTGTATCCATGTGAAACAACACAGATGCACAGAAAAAATGTAGAAAGTTCTTAAATCACTGTTGATGAGAAGTTGAGCTGTGGTTCCTGTCAGTCTATGAAGATCACTCAGGTCTTGCAGGAGGCTCCGGGGGTAATTTCTGAAATCTGGGAGCAGAGGGTTCAGGCAGGATTGGCAGATCTGGGCATGACAAAAATCCGCACCCAAAGCAAACGTCTGACTTTGGTTCACTCCCAGGAAACACAAAGCTGGCTGAACTCCGTCCTGTGGGCTTGTGTGTGAGCTCGTGGGTTTGGCTGAGAGCAGAAGGATCCCCCTCTGTGGCTGAGGTTCAACCCCCTGCATAAACCCCTGCAAAATCAGGTGTGTGCTGTGTGCCAGCCTTTGGGGACACTGATCTGAGCCGTGGGTGACCCTGGGGACGATGTGTCCTGTCCTCTGCCAGCACCCTGTGGCACGGAGAGAGGATCTCCTGTAAAGTCAAGGAGCAGAGAGCAGCAAGGGACACGTTGCCTTAAATCAAACGTGAGAGCACACAGCCAGGCCCCGCTTCCAATAGGACACTGGCTGTGGAAAATTTACAGTATGCTTGGTTAAGGCCAGTCATTTTATTCCATAAGCAGCGCTGCTCCGTGGGGTTATTGCAGTGCTGCCAGCAGAGGCTGTAAATATCCCCGGACAACAAAACTATTCATTAAAGAAATGTACCCTCAGCCGTCCAGCCTTAAGTTTGCTGACACTTAAATCCCCCTCTCTAATGGGGCTCGTTATTGAGGCTGACTGCAGCCATACCCCTGCAGCTCCTGCTGGACACGGAGATGGGGGATGATCTGTGGGCATGGGATTTACCTGCTCCTGAGCTGATTCCTGCCTTCCCTCTCCTGTCAGCTGTCCACAGCACGGTGTCCACGTCGTCCTCCTGCACCCCCAGCCCCATGCCATGGGGTTCATACCGATCCCTCAGGGCACATCTCTCATCCAAATCCTCGCTGTTTTCCCCGTTCAGAACACGCTGTTGTCGATGTGACATCTTAATGCCACTTATCTGATGGATCTGTTACCTGTCTCCCTACACAGGGATGAGGGGAAGGGCTGAGACGATCCTTTCGTTGCTGCAGAAATACGGCTTAGGCAAACCCCTGGACAGTGAACAGCAGGGACAGGACATGGGGAATGGCTGGAGATGTGTCAGGGAGGGTCCTGGAGATGTGTCAGGGAGGGTCAGGCTGGAGACCTGGGAAAGGTTCCTTGCCCTGAGGGTGCTGGGCACTGCCCAGGCTCCCCAGGGATGCCAGAGCTCCAGGAGGAGCCTTTGGACAGCGCTCCCAGGGATGCCCAGGCTGGGATTGGAGCAACCTGGGATAGTGGAAGTGTCCCTGCCCATGGCAGGAGGTGGAACTGGAGGTGTTTTTAAGGTCCCTTCCAACGCAAACCAATCTATGATTATTGTATAATCTGAGGAGTCCTTTTTAACGTGTAAAGGAGCGCTCCCCGCATAATTCAGCACTTTGTACCTGTTCCAGAGCAAACCAAGTCGTATAAATAATAATTAACGGTAACGAATGTGGAGATTTAAGGGAGACATGCAGGAGCAGCGCTTAAGGGACAGACGGGGCATCTTTCATGGGATGCGTTAACGAGGCAAAAATTGATCGCGCGGCGTTGTTGTTC
>VXBN01004221.1:412202-436908 GCA_013397395.1 Sinosuthora webbiana
TAATTTTTTTCAGGGGGTTGTAAAAAAAAATTAAAATTTTATTTTTATTTATATATATATGTATATTCATTTATAAGCCAGGGTGGAAGGCACTTGCTGGCCAGTGCTCACCTGTGTGGTGCCTGTTTTAAAACAGCAGAGCAGGTGCCCTGCCCAGGTGCCCTGAGCATCACCAGCCTGCTGAGCATCCCATGAGATTTTGTTTTGTCCTGCCGGCACCGCTGGCTCCGGTGTGGGGATGGGTGAGGACAGGAGCTGCAGCACACACTCTTTTTTCCCCCATTTTTAGTTAAATGGGCCAATTGCAGCCGCCACCTGCTCCGTGTGAGTGACCGCTCGGGCTGACCTCACCTTGTCCCCGACTGAGCCGGGGCTGGATGTGGGGAATCCGAGCTCAGCACTGCCCAGCATCGCTGCTGGGGCCAGGGTCACTGGGCACAGCTCCTCTCTGGGGGGCCCTGGGGGCTCCAGGGGGGTTAGCAGCAGGGACAGGCCCCCCCCCCAGCTGCTGCATCCCCGAGGTGGGGGCAGCTCGCTGCGATTCGCAGTTTTCAGGCTGGATGGAAAAGTGCCAGCGTGTGGCAGGGCTGGGTGTGAGCATCCCTGTGCTCCTGGGGACAGGCAAAGGTTACCCACCTCCCCAAGGATCGTTTCATCCTGGGGTTTTTAGCACCAGTTAAATTCACAGTGCGGCAAACCGGCAGATCCCCGCGCCTGCCTCCTTTCTGGGCAGTTGAGCTGCCAGGGCCTTAGGCCCCATCAGTCTTGTTGTCAGCCAGGTTTATAAAAACCACCGAATGATATCACGTCAGCTGATTCTTTAATGGGATAATCATTAGCCAAGGCCTGAGTAAGGCGTTTTTGTGCCGCCGCTAATTTCACCCCAAGGTGAATGTGCGGAGGCGGAGCCCGCGGGGTTTGCGCTGAGCCGTGGGCTCGCTCCATGTCCTGGGCCCTGGGACATGCCACGTGCCCTCAGCCCCCCGGGGGTTTGTCACAGCAGGACAGGTCACACCATGAAGGTTGTGACTTCCACAGGTGTCACAGGGTGCAGCCCTGAGAGCCCAGGGTGGGATCTCTCTTGGCTGCCTGAGCGCCTTCCCTCTACCCGGGACAAAGGGCTGAGGTCTGACCTTCCAGTGAAAGCTGGAAAAGTTTTGGCTTCTCAACAAAAGGAAACTTTTCCCCTTGAAAACGAATATTTTGCCTCATCAAGAATCCAATTTTCTGTCAAAATAGTTTTCATTAAATAATTCCGAGCAGCCCCAGGTTAGTATTGATTTGAAGTGTTGCAAGGGAGAGAGGAATGAGGCTTTGTCTCCACAAAGATCGTGTTTGCCCGCCAATTAAAATTACAGTAGAAGTGAGGAACCGCTGCTGCCTCCAAAGGGGGGTTGGTTAATGAAATACTCAGTAATTATCCTCGTTAGAGGTCCCAGGGAGTGGTCAGGAGCAGCAGGCAGAGGGGATGAGGGGTTTGGGAAGAGCTGCCAAGGGAGGGAGGTCTTCTCCTGGGAGGGCACCTGTGTTGCCCACTTGGTTCTCCAGGTGGTCAGGATGGACAGAGGGACAGATTGTGGCTCAGGGCACAGGATCCGGGTGATCCTTGGAAATCATGGAGCTGGGACATTGCTCAAGGGGTTGTTGTGCTGCTCGTTCAGGCTTTTTCCAGAAAATTCAGTATAAAAGTTAAAGTGAGGTGCAGGACTGTCCACGCCAGGGGCTGTTCTGGTTCTGTGACAGGGAACTAACTGGGAGCAGGGAGGGTGTTGGGGTCACTCACCCTGGGGAAGGTGGAGGGGCTGGAAGGCACCTGCAGGAGCACCTGGAGCCCAGTCTGTCCCTTCCAGCCGAGTTTCGTGCTCTGAGGGTTAAAGCCGAGCTGAGTGCACTGAAGCCCAGGAAGAAGTGAGGTTTTATTTCATTGGCACCGGGGTCATTCCTGATTTAATTATGTAAAAATTAATGTGAATGTCTTCCCTGGTACGGATAGGCCAGCCATGGAAATTGAATTGGGTGAAATGCTGGTTAAGCTAATCACTCACGAGTCATTATGATGGCTGAGCACAGGGATGCTGTAATCTGTTGGGACTTCCCAGGGACCTGATTGAGGACCAAGTTTAAGACCCACGGGTTTAATCAGACGGGATCAGCGATGTTGCACTGAGGTGATTTTTCCAGCAGCTCCCAAAACGTTTCCTTCTGCTGTGAGAATCCATGTCCTGAGTCTTCCCGTGCTCTTCCCAAACCATCCCCAGCCTGGCAGGGCGGGCAGGGAGCTGTGCCTGATCTCAGGTTAGCCCTGAGCCCCGTGGAAAAGCTGGATGGTGACATTAATGCAGGAATCCAGGAGAAATCCCAGCCCTGGTGCTGCAGCAGCCTTTCCTCCCTGTCAGTGCAGGGGCTGCAGGTGAAGGGCTCCTGCTGGAGCAGCTTGTGCCAGGGATGCTCTTCTGTGTCCTCTGCCCAAAGGAGTGATTTTAAAGCCACAATAACCGGATTTAAAATTGGGCTGCTACTGCCCACGTGCTCTGTGTGTCAGCCCACACCTGCAGGTCTGTGCTCACGCACCTGGTGGGTGCTTTGGGGGCAGGCAGAGCTCCAGCTCTGCCCTTTGCTGCTCTGCCAGGGGTCTGGGGGCTCTGACCCCCCCACCTGGGGGTCTTACAGGACCTCCTGAGAGCTCCCCTTGCCCCCAGAGCCGTTAACCATCTTTAATCCGAGCGTGGGGTTTTTTTTAATAACAATTTATACGTGTTTTAAAAGGGAGGGAAAACTCCCAGTCAACATTTCGAAGAGCGCGAACAGCTTGCAGAGCACTTTACCCATCTGTTCCCAAAAAAATGACCACCTTTGTGGGTGCCTGGAGGGTGCTGGGCCCGAGCTGCTTCCCAGGCTCAGCCAGGAGCCAGCTGATGTCCATGGCAAATCAAGATGCTCGTTGTAATGTTCACAAAAATGTAATTTGATTTGCCTTTGTCAACAAAATCTGCGGAAACATCCCCTGCCTGAATAAATATCCCTGCAGGGTAGCACATGCTTTGTAAATAATTTTCATTGCAATCCCCTCTTCCTAGCAGGGTGGAGAGTTGAGAACATTCATCAAGTCTCACATTAAGAAAATAATTTTCTTGTACCTAATTTGTGCAATAAATAAAGTCCACAATTTCTTGCTTCTGCAGCAAGGAAATGTAAAGAGCTGAGGCTGGGGTTTTTTTTGACACTGGGTGGGTTTTTTTTTGATGGCTATTCCTGCCTCAGGCTTGGTGCCAACAACTCCCCAAGAGTTTGGGGTTTGGGGCTCCTCTGGGAGCTCCAGCAGGGAACGACCCAGAGGAGATTTACCTGCCAGGAGTGGGGTAGGAGGCTCAGCAGTGTCCCATCCTTGACCTGACCCAGAACAAGGCCTTGGGTGATGCCAAGCCTGGGTTAAGCTTTACCCAGCTGCTGGGGTCTTTGGCCAGGCCTGCCCAGCTCTCAGCTGGCACTAAATCAAGGTTGTTTTTCGAGGAACTTGGAGGGATTTGCTTGTTTGCAACCTGCAAAATAAGGGGCAGGGTGTTGCTGTTGTCTTATTTGTCATCCTGAGCTCTCTCTAGAGCTGGAGCTTTAGCTGTCTGCTCTTTTCTCCTGCTGTCAGTGAAGGTCCATGCAGCAGGAGCCATGGCAAAAGCACAGCCTTGTCCCCAGACGTTGACTCAGAGCCAAGGCAAGGCAGCACTGCCCTCTCCAGTGGCCTCAGCTGCCTCTGGCCAGGCTTTGGTACCTGCAGCAGGTGCTCTGCACCTTCAGGGGTCACCTTCAGTGCTGCTGGACAGGCACAGGACAAACCTGCAGCACGGGGCTGCCTCTCTGGGAGGGAAACAAGGAGGGCACGGGGGAGTTTTGTCCTTCCAGGAGCTGCCCCTTGGGTGATCAGACTCCCAAACTGCTCCTGGCTGATCCCAGGTGCCTCCCAGACCAGCTCAGCTCCGTCGAGACGGGAGAGCACCAAGATGGGGGAGAGCACGGCTTTGTTTTTTTCCTCCTCGTAGAAATGTAAATCTGTTATTTATATATATTTTATGGATGGCATGTTCCTATCCCCGGGCATTTTGCATTGGAATTCAACTCATTGCGAGCCTATTACACGTTCACTAACTATAAACCATCTGATTTATATTCATTAACCAGTCCTAGACAGCAGCAGTGGCACGACTTTAGCACTGGACATGCCTCAGCCGACGGGGTGAACTAAATTTCAGTTAATTAAGGGGCCGTAATTGTTGTCCAGTACAAGTGTCTGCGGGGCATTCGCTTTGTAAATAATTTTTCAGCCCCAACCTTTCCCGCGTACCCGGTCGCTGCTCTGCAACTTTGTTGGAGCGGTAAATTGTTGGGAAATGGGCCCTGCTGCCTTTCTGTGAGGGGAAAAGTCCCTTCCCTGCTCCTTGCCAAGGACAGGGGTGGCATTAATGGTTAGCAAAGTGCTGTGGGGAGAGCAGGAAGGTTGTAAACCCCCGAAATAGAGCGGGGATCTCATCTCCAGGAGGGGTGTGAGCTCAGGGGAGCTCTGGTGCGTGATCCCTCCCAGACCAGGGTCAGCCTCCTCCCTCCTTCCCTTGGAAACTCCCTTGGAGGAGCTCACAGGACGGAGCCTGGCTCAGGGGAGGTCTGAAATGAGCCCTGGGATGGGTTCAGTCTGGTTAAAAGAGATCAAAAGTTGAAACCCCCTTGCTTATTTGCTTTGTTTTCTCAAAAGTTCAGGTCTGGGGAGAGCCAGCCTTGTGGAAAGGGACATTTCCTCCTGTCCTTTTACAGCCAGCAGGTGGAAAGCAAGGTGGGGAAGGAGTTTCTTGTGCTTGATGTGGAAATAACTGTGGGGCAGCTTGGAAAGTGGCCGCTGTGGAGGCCATAGAGGAGGGTGGTGCCGAGGAGGAGGGCAGTGACCAGCACATTTTCCTTTTCTTTTTGGAAACGGGGCAAAAATCATCATTTCTATAGCACTTGCTATGGGTTTGGGCCTCCTGGGTTTGGTTCCTGCCAAAGGTGTTCCCCTGAGTTCTCANTATCATTTCTCTAGCACTTGCTATGGGTTTGGTTCCTGTCAAAGGTGTTCCCCTGAGTTCTCAGGGGCTGGTGTTCCATGGGATTTCTGGACGTGCATTATCAGCACGGTGTCCCTTGTGTCATCACCGTGGCTTTGTTTCAAACCAGGGGCTGGATTTTCACCTGGAGCAATGGCCACGATCCCCTGCCAGGGATTCAGCCCTAGGCAGCTCTGAGCCCTTTGTGCAGCAGTAAATTCTGCCTGCTCAGACACCTCTGAGCACGTGAAGGGGGCACTGGAGCTTCTCCATTTGTCCGCTCGAGCTTCCCCTTGATCTGACAGCTCCTTCCCCAGCCCTGCCCGGCAGCAGACATGTGCCAGTCTCTCTGATAGTTCATGTTCACTTATTAATATAAAGATTCAACTTCCCCCCCCCTCGCCAGAGCAAACCTTGCATGATGCCCGTGACAGTAATTCGGTTGTAGCCTCAATCGGCTGCTGGATCTCCAGGCCACGGCTGCCCCGCCAGCCTTTTCCAATTTTTCACTACACCGGCCATGAATAAATCTCCAAAACACATCAGATTGCTGCAAATGGAAATACCAGAGACAGGCACCAGCTCAGCAGTCAGAGAGCATCACCTTCCTGCAGCAGAGCGTGCACGCTGCGTGCTCCCTTGTCTGCTGGTCGCAGCCCAGCCCGTGGTGCAGAGGGCCCCAAAGGCCTGGGAGCCGGCAGGGCGCACCCTGAGCATCCCTGCACACACAGCTGCTGCCCAGGACAGAGCATTTCCATCCCTGTCTGCTCTGCCAGCCCAGGGGCTCCAGGAGCAGGGCCTGAGCATCCCTGCACACACAGGGATGTGTGCCCAGGACGGCATTTCCACCTCTGTCTGCACTGCCAGCCCAGCCCAGGTGCTCCAGGAGCAGGGCCTGAGCATCCCTGCACATACAGCTGCTGCCCTGGGCAGGGCATTTCCATCCCTGTCTGCTCTGCCAGCCCAGGTGCTCCAGGAGCAGGGCCTGAGTATCCCTGCACACACAGCTGCTGTCCAGGGCAGGAGATTTCCATCCCTGTCTGCTCTGNGGCATTTCCACCCCTGCCAGCCCAGCCCAGGTGCTCCAGGAGCAGGGCCTGAGCATCCCTGCACACACAGGGATGTGTGCCCAGGACAGATTTCTACCCCTGCCTGCACTGCCAGCCCAGCAAACAGCAGCTCCCAGGTGCTCCAGGAGCAGGGCCTGCCCTCTCCTGCGTGCTGTACACAGGGCTGTGTGTTTTCTGCACTCAGGGATGTGTGTTTTCTGCCCTCAGGGATGTGTGTCTGCAGCACAAAAAGCAGCAGAGGGGTTGGGTTTTCCAGGCTCCAGGGGAAATGCACTTTGCAGAAGGCTGCAGGGTGAGGGCAGCAGCCCCAGGCAGGCACCTTGTCCTGCCCAGCCCCTCCGTGGGTGGGTGGGTGTAGCCCTGGTTCGCGCCTGAGGTGTTTTTGTTTTCTGAAATTCTTCTCCCAAACAATTTTCTGTAAATGAGAGAAGTGTTTTTGTAGCTGTAACTTTGTTTTTCATTCCTTTTCCTTGGACGGACTTCTTGACGTCCCTCTGGTCTGACCGATGTGATTGAAGGGGTTAAAAATAGTAAAATAGCATATAAAAGAGAGACATCCCAAAAATAAGGGAGTAGTTTTCAGCCCTCTGAAGTTCAGAGTCTGTGTGGTTGTGGCGTCAGGTGGGTGCTGCCAGCGCCCTGAGCCCTCAGCTGGCACCAGGGTGACCAGGGTGACCAGGAGCTGTCCCTTGGGTGCCACTTTCCCCTGGCACCACACTCTCCCACGGAACCCAGGGATGCCAGGGAGGCAGGAGAATTCCCACCCTGGACTGGAATCCTCGGGTGCACCAATTTTAATTCCTGCTGGCCCTTTTCTCTGCCACCACCCCTCGGGGATGGGGGTCCCAGGTGGAGCAGGCAGGGCCCTGGTGCAGGGAGAACCTCCCACGGGGGTTTCCCTGCGAATCCCAAACGTCCCTGCTCAGTCACCTGCCCCTCACTGCCCTGCTTAACCTCTGACCCCTCCCCTGGCTGCGGCCTGGGGGTCTCACTGGTGCCTTTTGAAACGTGACCCCAGGGGTGAAATCTTTGTGTCCAAATCGAGGGGGCCTTGCTGCCAACGTGCTCACCCTTAATCTACCCATTACAAACACAGGCATGGTGCTGCCTCTCCCAGCGTTGTCCTGGGAGAGCTCCACAGAGAAGCAACGGCAAGACAGGATTATTTAAATCACTGTAGGTCGGGAAATCGGCTAGAACCTTAAAAAAAAAACAAAAAACAACAACAACACCAAAAACCAAATCACCGCTCATAAAATAAATCAATTTCTTTAAAATTAGCCTCCCTAAGTTTGACATCAATTCTATTTCTGTGAGGTTTGTCTGTTTTGTAATTTTGTTTTTTATCTGTGTTGTTGTATTAAGCCCCCTGCTAATAAAATGTCAAATTAAAAAAAAAATTAGTATCCCTAGCATTGCAGAAAAACCAATAAAATAAAAACCTTACAAGAGAGGCAAAAGAAAATTTCCATCATTCTCTCCTTAACCGAAATCAAAATTAAAGTGTTATTAGGAATTTCATTAGGATGGAGCAGATTGGTAATGAAATTACATTCCAGCTTTCCCCAAACCCAATGTATTAAGTAGGTTTGATCAATGATGTTCACACAATTAATTTTGTCTGATTGCCGAGGATTACTTTATCGACAGTCACATTTCACACTTGTGGGGTTTTTTTTTTTCTTTTTTGTTGTTTCCCCAGTAAATTCTCCACGATGTCACATCACATGATGGCCGGGCAGGTTTGAAGCCCCGGCTCTCCAGGCGACTTCCAGCGGACCATGACGGGGATCGAGGTAGGGATGTCACTGCTCTTAATTGTGTTCCTTGTGCTGGGCCTCGGGGACAACCGGCCTGGGGGTGCTCAGGGGCCCAGGGGAGGTTCCAGCAGGGAAGTGATGGAGGAAACCTTGTTCCTGCTCTCCCTGGAGCTGTGATGTTTTGGGGTCTCAGTGACCGTCTCGGGGTGGGTTCTGCTGTGATGTTTTGGGTCTTGGTGCCCATCTCAGGGTGGGTTCTGCTGTGATGTTTTGGGGTCTCAGTGCTTGTCTCAGGGTGGGTTCTCCTATGATGTTTTGGGGTCTCGGTGCCCATCTCGGGGTGGGTTCTGCTGTGATGTTTTGGGGTCTCAGTGCCCATCTCAGGGTGGGCTCTGCTGTGATGTTTTGGGGTCTCAGTGCCCATCTCAGGGTGGGCTCTGCTGTGATGATTTGGGGTCTCAGTGCCCATCTCGGGGTGGGTTCTGCTGTGATGTTTTGGGGTCTCGGTGCCCATCTCAGGGTGGGTTCTGCTGTGATGTTTTGGGGTCTCGGTGCCCATCTCAGGTGGGTTCTGTGTCTCTGAGCTCTGGTTTTGCTGGGTCAGAGCCATGCTGGGGTCTGGCAGGGCTGTGGGAAGGGCTGGAGGATGTGTTGGCTCAGCCCCGGTGCTGGTGTTGGCACAGCTGGCAGCACATCTGGAGGCAGCACTGAGGCAGGAAGGAGAAGGGGAGGGCAGCAGCTCCATAAACCACAGGCTGGTTTCAGTGAGCTCTGCTGCTGGTCCTGACTCGGGGCCGTTCTGGCAGCCCCAAGGATTCTCTGAGGTTTCGCCGCCCTTGTCCGTGGCTGTTTCCTTTGTGTGGGCAGGGAACGCTCCTGGGGCTCTCTGTGCTCCTCTTTGGTGCCTCACAACGTAATTAGGTGACTTCTACGGGCGAGAACGAAGTCTGTGATATTGTGGGGGCAGAGTGAGGGTCACTTTTAAGCTGCAGGAAGGGCCTGGCTCCATGGTTTGGGTCTCTGTGTCTTAGAAACGACCCTGCAATTCAGCTGCTCCAGCGAGATTTTACCCGCAGGACTCCGCGGAAAGCTTCAGCAGTTCAGGACCTGGAAAGGGAAAGCCCTTTTCCTTTTCCTGGGGATAACCTTCGCTGTGTCTCGGGCACTCTCTGCTGAGTCCCCAGCTGTACGTTTTCAGTGCCAGGGAAGGGGAGCTGCCCCACGGTGGGGCTGAGGCACGGCGCACACCGAGCTCCTGCCCCAGCCCCTGGAAGCTCTTTCCCTTCTCTATACACACAGCAAAGTTACCAGGATCTAATTTTTAGAGATGAGACATCTCATCTGTCAGGAGCTGAGCGAATTAGAATAAGAGTGTGGTGGGGTGTATTTATTTATTTTTTTTTTCCCTTAAAACAGCCCAAAGTTTTTTATCAAGATGCCATTTATCAGCGGCGCTACCAGCCGCTAGCAGTAGGCATCCTGCCAATCATTTTATGGAAATCGGGAAGGACTTTAATGTTTGGATGCCCATCTGAATCGACTCTTGTTCGTGTCAGCAGATCTGATGTGAAAGCAAAGGTGCCCCTACGCAGTCTAGTTACCATCAAACCTGTGAGTGTCAGCGTTTTAAAGGCAAGGAGCACAATGCTGATGGTGGGCAATGTCACTGGTTTAACCTGTTTCAAAGACGGCGGCTCCTGCGGTCTTTGCCTGCTCCTTGTCTCTCAAGGATTAGTTGTGCCCCAAGTGCAGCTGCTCCGTTAATCTCTGCAAATAATTATGGAGATACCTGCTTATCACCAGCCTCCCCCTCCTAACAAATCCAGCCATTCATCCCTGCTGGTTACCTGCAGGAGTAGCCAGCAGCCACCACACTTGGTCTGTAAGCTCTGGGGTCTCACATGAGACTTTAAAGCTGCGTGTTGGCTGGAGCTGCTGGAGTCACCGTCCTCTGCAGGGTCAGCTCTCCCCAGCCTGGGGATGGCCACGGCAGCTCCTGCAGCCCAGACTCCACGGGCAAGCTCCAAACTCACCCTCAGCCTCAGAGCAAACTCCTCTGGCGATGAGGCAGCCCTCAGCCAGGACAAGGGACACTGCTCAAACACGAGCCCAGAGCTCTGGGGGTTGGTGCTGGACTGGGCAGGTCCTGTGCCACTCCTTGGCCACCACCTNTGAAGAGCCAGGATGGCCCTGGCTGGACTGGGCAGTGCCATGTGCCACTCCTTGGCCACCACCTCCCATCCCTCTGCCTCCTTCCCCGTTTGTCTTCTCCCTTTCCCTGCTCTCCAAGCCGTGTGTGATTTGTGTGGGATTTCTGGTGGTGCCTGACACGGCCCTGCCACCCCCATCAGCGTTTCCCTCTCCTGGTGTGTCCCACAACCACCCCAGGGACGCGGGAGGCTGAGCTGGGCACTGCTGCTGTCGGGGATGGGGCTGTGTGACACCAACACCGTCCCTGTGCTCCCTCCCTGCCCTCTGCACGGCATTTCCATCCTTTTGGAGGTTTTTTGGAGGCGACCCCAAGGGATGCTGGTGTGGCTGGGCAGGAGGTGCAGGCAGCACAGGCAGCGTGGCCCCTCACACGGGCACTGCTGCTGCTGCTGTTGACACTCCAAGTGATTAACATGGGTAGGACAGTGAGAGGGAAATAAATAACATCCTAATCTCTGGCACCATCGTTCCTTTGATGAGAACAAAAAAAACATGAAGACTGAGAGATCAAAATAACTGTATTAGAGCATGAAAAGGGAAATGCTCTTTTAACCGCTGCTGTTCAGATATATCTCCTCAGATCTGACATGCTGTAATATATTTGTAACACAGATATATATTAGGGGGTAAAGCTGGTGATTAATTTGCTTTACCTTTTCAGAGCATATACATAAAAACCTACATTAGCAGAATTAGCATTTTACCTGTCTTTGAAGATCTTGGCTTTGAAATGTATAAAGTCTAGTCGATTTTATGTCTCTCAGAAGAACAAGAGTTGGTTTTTTTGTTGTTTTTTTTTATTCACGAAGCTTCCCCCTGGCCCACCTCCTCCCTGGTTTGCCGTGCAGGCAGAGATGCTCGGGGTTTGTCTCTAATTACTGCATCAGCACCCTCCAGGGCATTGCTTGAGCTGCTGCCCACGCTCACCCCTCTTGACTCATAATTGCTGCTGAAGCTTCTGAGACTAGAGATCAAAGTATTCGTGTCATTCATGTTTCTGTCAAAGGTCTTATCGTCAAAGCACCAACTATATTTCGAGAGATGTCTGCTTTTCTCAAGAGCAACGCGCAAACTTGACTTTCCCTTTTTATTTTTTTCTTCCCCTCCTGCTCGTTGCAATGTTGCTGTAAGGGAGTGCAGGTGAGAGGAGGAGGAGGAGGAAGCAGCAAGGGGCTGTCCAGGCTTCACCCCTGGAAATTTGGTTATTGATTGTTAAGGAATGTAATTCCAACCAAAAGTGCTGTTCCAAATTTCTCTCGTTGCCTGACCTTCCCCCTGCCTGCCCGTGTGGGATGTTGGAGCTGGAGTTGTCTCTGCGGTTTGTTGTGTCTTTGGTGTTTTGGTGGTACCTCGGGAGAGCAGGGTGGCTGCTGAGATTTTACCTCCAGCTAAAAGATATCAAAACTCGCTGTTTGTGGCTTTGAATGCAATCAAAATTTGGATTCGGACAACTTAGCAGAAAGGTTCAGCCTGACTGGGGCTGTTTTCCTTTGAGGCCGTGGGTCAGGGTCCATGGGGACAGCTCGGGAAAACCTGAGTGGGTGCAGGATGTGCCCCCAGTGCCCACCAGCCCAGCCACACGTGGGGAGCAGCAGAGCCTCAGCCCTCCCTGCCCACCCCTGCAACTTCTGATGAGTTTCTCTCCGAGTCCTCAGAACTGGGAGCAGGAAAAGAACTTTATAAAATTCTCCACAACCAGTGGAGCGGAACCTATTTTCTCTCACAATGCAATTAACGGCACCAACATTTACAAAATATGATTACAAGCACTTTGGTTAAGTAGAGGAAAGTATATTAGATAGCAGCGAGGGGTTGATCTTAATGTGCATTTTTTCGAGAGACTTGCATTTTCTTTGTGCAAATAAAGAGGCCCTAAATTCTCCATAGGCACTAAAATCAATGCAGTGGAACCATGATAACAAACACAGGCTCCACTTTTTGCTACATCCCCCAATTAATTAAGCCTTTCACGGGCATGTAATTAGGAACATTAGCAAGTCATAAAATTGCCGTGAGTCTCTAAATTATGTGCTGGCCCTCAGCAATTTGTTTTTAATTCCTTTTGAAGACAATGGCACTGCGGGGTCCCATAGATCTTCATAGCAGCCTACTGTTTACTTCTTTATGGCTCTATGAAGATCTAACTGTTTTCTACTGCTCCCAGATGCACCCGCACTATTTTTCTGGTGCGTTTTCATTACCTGAGTTAGATTTAAAGGGAAAAGGGCCCTCGGCTGCCCCGTGCCCGGCCCGGCGGCTCCGGCAGCGGGGGAAGGAGCGGAGCGGGGCGGGGATGCTCGCCCGGAGCCTCGGGCTTGCTCAGCAGCACCGCCATCCCCGCACTTTGATGTAGGCTGGTGAGAAAAGGCAGATAAAGAAATAAATAACCGGGGATCATTTCGGGGGAAGGTTTATTTCCCTGTTATTGTGATTTACTCCTCCTTGATGAGAGCGTCTCTCCGGCGGCGGAGGCGCGGGGGGAACACGTTTGCGCGCTCGCCGGGGTCAAGAGCGGCGGGGAGGAGTAAATAAGCGGGAGCAAATTGTTTTTTCCCTTCCAAAATATCCCGGCTCGTTCACAGCTGAGGGGTCACCAGGGTAAACACCTGGGCGCGTGTTGTCACAGCGGGACCGTGCCGCGGTGGGCACACGGGGACAGCCGGGGGTCTGAGCCGCTCTGGGGTTTGTTGCAGCGATCTGCGAGCAGCAGCAGTGCATGCGGAGCCTGCAGCTCCCCGTCCTGCCCGGCTGCGGGGCTGTCCCGCCGCTGCAGCCCGGAATTCCGGCACTCTCCGGGCGGGTGTCGCTTTCCGAGCCCGGCTCACCCCGGTCGCTGCTTCCCCCCCGAGCGCCGGGGATCTCAGGCAATTAATGCCGCTGGATTACAAAGCGGGCTTAGCGGTAATAATAATAATAAGCAGAGATTGTAGTAAATGAGGTGGGTTCTGGCTCGTGTCCATCCAGCTGCCGTGACACCAGGGCTGGTGGCCATCCCAGGACTCCCGGCTGCCTGTCCTTTGTCCCTCCAGGCGTCCTGGCGCTGCCCTTGCCTTGGGGTGGCAACAAAACCTCCGTGCTAATGTCCTGCTTAATGCAAAGTGGAGAGCGTGTTATTGCTGGACCAGGGGATGTGTCAGAAAGCAGCAACCCAGAAGGGAAACCAGCCCCAGAATCCTTCATCTCCTCCGCTGCTCTCACTGCCTGATTAAGCTTTGTTTTGGGGCTGGAAGGAATATCAAGCTGAGCACATGATAACGCTGTGCCTTGTGGTGTAGAGCAGCAGCTGGACAGAGGGCTCTGACAGTTGTCAGCGAGAGAGGGGAAAGTGGGAAGTGTCTGCAGCATGGAGCAGCAGGAGAGTCAGGAATAAGGTGATGCTCAAACGTGCAGGGAGAGGGGAGCTCAACAAGCTCCCCTTTTAAAATCAGTTTGCATTTCAGTGAAATCCTGGCTCTGGGGGGGTCGCAGCCTCCAGCTGGGGCAGGGAGGAACAAGTCCTTCCCTCGGCTGCTCCCAGCACCTCGTGCCAAGGCTGGAGCAGGGGGAGCAGTGAGGTCCGTGCGTGGGTTTGTTTCTGTCTGCTGCCTTGGGAGCGGTGCTGCCTCATGTGGGAAAATTCTGGCTTCCAACACGGAACACCCTCCTAGTCCCTGTGAATTTACTGTTTGGAGAGGGAATGCTGTGTGTGTGAAGGGCCAGCAGAAAAACACCCAAAACCCAGACCGAGGGCCCAGTCCCATGGCTGTGACACTGACTTTGGGCTGAGCTCCTGACTTTATGCCTTGTGTGTGCCCTTTGGATTTGCATGGCACAAAGCCCTGGAGAGATGGGAAGGGTGGGATGGATGGGATAGATGGGATGGGTGGGATAGGTGGGATGGATGGGATGGATGGGATAGGTGGGATGGATGGGATAGATGGGATAGATGGGACAATGGGATAGGTGGGATGGATGGGATAGATGGGATAGGTGAGATGGATGGGATAGGTGGGATGGATGGGATGGATGGGGTGGATGGGATAGGTGGGATAGATGGGATAGGTGGGATGGATGGGATAGATGGGACAATGGGATAGGTGGGATGGATGGGAGAGGTGGGATGGATGGGAGAGGTGGGATGGATGGGAGAGGTGGGATGGATGGGAGGGGTGGGATGGGTGGGAGAGGTGGGATGGATGGGAGAGGTGGGATGGATGGGAGAGGTGGGATGGATGGGATAGATGGTATAGGTGGGATAGATGGGATAGATGGGACAGGTGCGATGGATGGGATAGATGGGACAGGTAGGATAGGTGGGACAGGCAGGATAGATGTGGTAGATGGGATAGATAGGAGTGATGCAGTGCCGTGCTCGGCTGCCCCAGGCCCCATCCATGGCTCTCCCTGCTCCTGGCAGCTCCCCAGTCCCATTCCCAGCAGTCCCGGGAGGAGGAGGAGGAGAAGGAGGAGGAGAAGCCGGGGGGGGCCGCGCTCCTCCCGCACGTTCTCCGCGTTATCTCCCGATCCAGCGGGAGCCGCTATCGCGGGTGGGGAGCGCGGGGCTCGAGCAGATCCGCATCACAGCCTGGCCCGTGCCCGGACACGGCACGTCCCCCGGCAGCCCGCAGGGACAGCCCCGTGCCCGCAGGGACAGCCCCGTGCCCGCAGGGACAGCCCTGGCACGTCCCAGCCCGTCCCCCGCCATCGCTGTACACGAGGGATTTCCTTCAAAACCAAATATTTCGGTCTCGTTGCGGGCAGTGATCTCCCTTTAACAGGTCCGAGCAGCGCAGCCGCTGGTTTTGGCGTCGTGCTCCAAGTTTGGTGCTGTCGGTGAAGGCCCCATGGCAGAGGAGCCAGAGCTGTGCTCCTGCTCCGGGAAAAGCTCCCAGGGATGGGCAGCTCCTCAGCCCAGGGTTCATTGGCATGCACAGCCGAGCAGAAACAAAGGCACACGGCAGGATTGCGCCGTGCCTCTGCAAGCCCGGGCGCCGGAGCGGAGTTTGCCTTATTTCACGGAACGCAATCCCCCAGGATGGAGGGAATGGTTATTAAAAAGCCCAGAGAGCAGTGTCTAACCTTGAGTAAGTGTTTTCTTGTTGTCATCCCAAGATCTAAAGAAAATCCTGAAGAGAATACATGGTGAAGACATATATTATAGTTGGAGCTTTTTATCTCACACATGTGACTTTGCCTATCATGAACTGTACGTTTTTATTCTCACTAGTGGGACAAAACTATATCCCACTGCAGCATATATCAAGAGGAAGAACATTGTACCTTCTTTGCATTAATATAAATAGCTGTTTAGGACCGATTCCTGGGCCAGATACTACCACCTCACCTGTCCTTTATCTAAGATATTTGGCATGTAGCTCAAGTTTGGTTTATTTAGAGTCAGGGTACGGCGGCTTTTACATATTAAAGGTGCATTTTAAAAGAGCTTTTTCTATTCTAATTTGAGGGGAATGGAGCTCTTTAGGGCATTCAGGGAACGATGTCCATCTGATTTACATTTCCCTTGTTGGAGCGGAGCTGCGTACGCATATTAGGATGTAAATAATAGTGATGGATACATGTATCTTTAAAAGATCCATTTTCTCTTTTGACTGAGGCGTCCAGGAGAGGAAGGAGAGCGTAGATCACTTTTACAGGTGGGAAAATCAATCTTCTAAGACAATGTGCACTGAAGCAAGAGCCAAGCCCTCCTCTCTCTCCAAGGGGCTGGGTGCCAGGGGGAGAAGTGCAAAGTTCCCCAAGAAGTCGTGTCTGCCATCCCAGGGGAGGCATTTGCTGGAGATTTCCTTGGCCTCTGCTCTCCCAGGTGCCCACCCACCAGAGTTAGGCTTGCCCAGCAGATTTGCCAGCACCACCAGCGTGCTCAGGTGTGATTTGGGCTTCCAAAGGCTCCCAATCCCCGTTGCCTGAGCTGGGAAATGAGTGCACAGCCAGAGAAATCACTAATTGTAATTGGGGTCCTGATAAAAAGAGGGTTGGTTTTGATATTTTGCTTCTCTGTGGGGGCTTGGCAAGGGCAGGTTTGTGTGTTCCCCGTTTTATTTTACTGTGGCTTGAGGAATTTCCTGGGCTTCTCCCGGATCTCCAGGATCCATCACATCCCTAAGGCAGCCATGCAGCAACACGAGCAAACCCAGGAATGAGAAGTTAGAGAAAAGGTGACCCCACGAGAGGCTGAAATGGAGCACGAGTTGAGCTCTGCCCTGGCCGCCCGTTCTTCTGTGAGTTCAGCAGCAAATTGCTCGAGGAAAACGAGAATGAGGAGGATTTCTCCTCCGTGCTGGCGTTCCAGAGATGGCAACGGGAGCCCTGTAGCAAAGGCACCGCAGGATCTCTGCTCTCCTGGGAATGCTTGTGTTGTGCTGAGGGCTTTGCTCACGTTTACTGACCCAAAACGAGGGGCACGAGTTCACTTTTCAAGTTTGCTGCTCGTAAAACTCCTGGGAAAATGTGGGTGCCCTGGGAACGCGGGGTTGGCTGGGGTCTGATTTCAGGAATAGAGGGTGGCAGGTAATCATTGACTGCAGCAGGGAATGTGCCTCTCGGGCTGGTAGCGCTCCTGCTCCCGTGTTGGATTAACCCAGAAACTCCTGCAATAAAACCTTCCCTGGCCAAGGTGATTTGTGGGGAAATCCGGAGCCTCCAGTGAACTTTCTCATTTGTCTTTGGCTCTGGCTGTTTTCCCTCCAACTTCAGAGGTACCAAAAGGAAAAAAAAAAAAAAAAAAAGGAATTAAAGTCCCTTGATCATCACAAAGGGAAATTAAACCTCTGGGCTTAGCCCTCATTTCCCTCAGCCTTCCAAGACTGTCCAGTGATGGGAGCAAAGCTCATTTCCTCCAAGGATCCCCTTGGAGCTGGTCACTCCGGGCTGGTGGGGAGGGGAGGGAGCTGGATGTGAGTGATTGCTGCAGGAAGGAGCCTGAGGAGATGGGCTCAGATACCGGCCTTGTGTCACAGGGGCATGAAATTAAGCAATCAGGACTCGGGGGAAATTGTTTACAGACCCAAACAAACAAACTCCCAGCTCTGGAGGGCAGGAGCAGGGCCCAGAGGTTCTTTTATCTCCTTCACACCTGAGAGCACACCCAGCCTCCGTGTGGGGAGGAGAACTCCCCAAAGCCTCACTTGGTGGAGAAAGTGCGTGAAGGTCTGGCTGATGCTGTTGTTTTTGAAAGAATTTGTTTTCAAAGCCTCTTCAGCCAGTGTTTCCTGCCTGTCTCTGCCTGAGCTCCAACCACGCCATTTGTGTCTGGCTTGTCCCCTGTCCTTGAGCAGGACCCCCAGCAGCTCTGGTGGCACCAGAGGGGACAGTGACCCTCAGTGCTCTGCTCTGGGTGATTGTCATGGGTTGGACTCGATGATCTTCGAGGTCTTGTGCAGCCTAAATGATTCTGTGACTGTGAGGTGACAGGGACTGAGCAGGAGGAGAGGGAAGGGGTGGTGTCACCCTGTCCCACAGGAGCAGCAGGAGGCAGGAACGGGCTCCATCACCCTGCTGGAGGGAGGGAAGAGAAGGACACTGAGCAGCAGCAAAGATCTGGTTCCCTTTGCACCGTGGAGCAAAGCCCAGAGATGGAGATGTCATTATTTAGATTATATATTGACCTTGAGAGCGCCCCAGTGAACACTCCAAACCCAAACAGGCAGCTATTAGGTGTGACTCCTGAAATCCAGCCTGGGCAGTCTCAGATCACTCCTCTGGAGCCCAAAGCAGTGGCCAAGAGCTGTGGGAAGGAGGGAGTGGAATTTCAGAGCCATTTCCCTCCTTTCCAGCCCCCGGGCTTGGTTTGTGCAGGGAAATGTCTTTGGGGAATGGGAAGATTCAGGAATCTCAGCCTGCAGGAAATGAGGGAAAAGGTGTCTCCCCACTGAGCAGAGCCTCTGGTGGGCTGAGCGTGGCTGGGGCAGGGTGGGGCAGCCCTGGGTGCAGGCTGGGAGCCCACGCAGGTGACACTAACACGAGGGGACATTGCTCGGGGGCTGAGTGACAGCCCCAGTGAAGCAGATCGACGTCAGGCGTGAAGGCAGTGCCTTCCCCTGCTCAGATCACAGTCACACGGGCTCTGAATCATGAGCTTTGCAACCAGCAGGCATAAATTTATACTATACAGATGAGAACTGTGCCTGGGAGACAGAACATCTATCTCCTTTGCACTTATCTGCCACCGTGACACAAACAATCAGAGATGATTCTCTGGCACAACAAACAGCAAAGTGTCTTCTTTGTCTTTGCCTCAAAGGAAAACACTATAACACATCTTTTTGGCCCGTGCTTTTATCACTTACTTTTGTTCAATAATCTCCCTGCCCAGTACACAGGATTTGGCCGCGTGCGTGTGTGTAATAGGAAATGTGCCCTGTCTGAGCAGCGGCGTGGGGAGGAAATAAATACACTGTCACCGGGGCTCACACAGCCTGCACAGCCCCTGGCTTAACCCCAGAGCTCTGGGCTGGTGCTGGATTTTCTGCATGTGAGTGGAGCCTTGGCTTTCTGGGGATGGGGAGGAAAGGAGCCGTAAATGACTCGGAGATGTGAGTGGGAGCTGGGCTGGGCACTGCGGTACCCGTGGGTGTGGGAAGGGTAATTCCAGTGTGCAGCAAAGGGAAAAAACACCCACAGGTGTGTCTGACCCATGGGTCAGGGCAGGATGTTGGTTCTGGAACTTCAGGAGAGACAGTGACAGCTCACAGGGATCACTCTGCAGGGTGATGGGGCTGTTTGGGGTCGTGTTTTTGCTGGAAACTGAGAGAAGGACTCTTGCTTTAGGTGTTTTTTGCTTTAGGTGAAGGGGGGATAAGCAGAAATGGAGTAAAATAGGGTTCTCTCTCAATTCTTCTCAGGAATGTTTCCTGAGGCTCCAGCAATGGATGGAAGGGCCGGGCCCTCTGGTGAGGGCTGAGCACCAAACCCTGACCCCATCCCAAAGGTCACAGAACTGGAGCAGCACCGGTCACAGATCCACGTGGAACCTCCCAGCCCTGCATGCCAGGGATGTGAGTGGCCTCAGCAGTGCAGCCCTGCAGGCACAGCCCTGGGGATCCACGCACTTGGGAAGAAAAATTGCCTTCCCATTTTACATCCTGCTGGTTTGAATAGGGAAAAGGGCTCCCCCGGCCTCGGGCAGCGCTGCAGCAGAAGCTTTGGGATGTTGGCGTGGGTGCATTCCTGAGCCAGGTAAATGGTGACAACAATCAGGAACGATTCCACCTGGGCACTCCCCTGCCTGGCACAGCCCCGTGATTTTTTCCCAGGCATTAGCAGCAGATCTGCTCTTCTCTATTTCAAGAGGAAAAATGGAATCCGATTGCGCCTCGGATGCAGACAGCCCCTCACACAATATTTCCTGCACCTCCTGTCCAGATAAGCCACCTTTTAAGATGATGTATGGTAGCACTTACCTGTTATAGTGCTCCAGCGAGCGAGGGCTGCGGAGATCCACTCCGGGTTCAGTCGCCAGCAAACTGATCCATTCCAAACATAAAGTTGGATGAATGGGGCAGGGAAAATGGGAGCCAAGCTCCTAATGGGAAGATTTCACCCCCTAAAGTGTTGTGATGGAGCGTTTTGGAGGGGAAAATCGGGGGCAGAACAGCCGGGGGTGGGCAGCGGGCGTAGGGAACGCTTTGCTCTTTTTTTTTTATTTTTTATTTTTCCCCAAAGGCAAGAAAGCGGGGAGCGGGGGGAAACGGTTCTGGTGTTTGTTGCATCCCTTTTAGACCGAATTCCAATTTGTTATTAGCATTTGATATTTTCCCTCTGGCTGATTACGTGTGCAGATTAAGAGAGCCTTATCTGCCGGGCGGCCCGGCCCGCGCTGCGCGGGCTAATCCGGAGGGACGCGATCGTTTACACGGGGCTCTGATAACGCAGAAATCTCAGCCACTGGGGGCTTCGTATTGTCTGCTTATTTATTTGGGTTTTTTTTTTTTTTAGCCCTGCTCTGTGATAATCTGCATTCCGCCGTGCAATTAGAGGGATTCTCTCTGTGTCTCTCCCCCCCTCTACGCCGCCCCAGCGCCGCGCATCCATCACGCGGGCTCCTCTTCCAGCAGAGAGCACCGATGCAAATCACTCCCCTGCAACCCTTATTGATCCAAATGTTTGCTGATTTGCCACGGGTTTTAACCCTCGGGGAGTCCGTGGGGCAGAGAGAGAGAGGGGCGCGGGGTGGTTTTACTCCTCGCCCTGCAGGCTGCTGACCCAGCTCAGCCCTCCCACCCCCGGGATGGGCGACGGGCACCCCAAATTCCAGCTAAAGCACACAAGTGAAGGATCATTTCCTGACTTCCCCCAATCAATACCTACTTGATGGTGACTTAAAAACACCAGACAGCTTCCCTAGACCGAAGCCCTTGGATAAATGAAGTTGTCATTGACTTCTGGTGTATCTGGTCGGTGTGAGATCCTAATTAGGACAGGATCACGGTTACGGAGGGAGGGAGATAATAGACCCATTGGATCAGGTCTGTCTGCCTGCAATTGCAGCAAATCATCTCCCTGATATCAACTGGGCCCCGTGTTCAGGAGTGAATTGCTCAACTCATTGTGATTTAAAAAAAAAAAATGCACAAAAAACTACAGGAAGTATTTCCTGGGAATTTTTCAGGAGAGGTTTCAGTTCCCTTTCTGGTGTTCTTTCCCTGGCCTAGTAAAGACAAGACTTTCTGCTGAGGAATCCAAGCTGCTGAGGAAAATTGTGTTTTTCCACTGCAGAATGGTGCTGATGAATTTATCACAGAATCACAGAATGGTCACAGCAGTGGTGCCATCAAACCTTGCAGCCGGGCTGCTTGGAGCTCAGAACTCTCGGGAATAACCCTTGCAGCAGCTTTTAGTTCAAGCTTGGGGAGATCTGAGCTGCTCTAAGCTCAATCCTACCCTCTCTGTTATTCCCTCAAGCTGGGTTTTGTCCCTCCATCCAACCAGGTACCCTGGGAAGCTTCAGGGATCTCCCGGAGCTGTGGCTGCCCAGCAGCTCCACCAACACTCAGCAGCCCGGGGAGCTGCTTTGTGCCGCCCACGGATGTTATTTCAACCCCCAAAAAAACCCCTCTGAGCGGTCAGAGCTGGGCGCGCCCTGCCCTTGGCCCCTCTCCATCCCCGGCCCCGCCGCTCCTCCGAGCAGATGGAAGCGTCGGGAGAGCCGCGGCAGCGCGGAGCTGTTTATTTGCTCTGCGGGTGCACAAAGGGGCCTGGACACATGGAAAAGACTCTTTGATTAACGTCGGCTTCCTCTTGGCACTGTTTGACGGAACAAGGCTGAGACACTCCATTTCAGTGAGCCTGTGTCGAGCAATGTGTATTAGAGAGTCCTCAATTTCACACGTGCTTACTCCTGAGTGAGTTTCGCATAAAAGGATTAAGGAGAGAGGAAGTGCAGAGGAAATGGGATGTTAGACACCTTGTTAAACGGGCTGTCAGGGTTTCTGGAGCGTTCATTCTAACTCTATTCCACTCTACATAGAGGGCAGGCCATTACCCGGGGATCACAGGGGCCTCTTCGGCGCTGCGAGTCACGAATTACTTTTAAAAAAGAAGAAAGCAAAAGCGGAGCTGAAAATAGTAACGCGTGATTGTTGTCCTCGTTGTTGTGTTATTCCGGCGGATGTTTGTGCCCGGGGGGAAGCTGGGATGCGATTTGCAGGAGCTGCAGGTAGCGAACCTTCAGCTGCCCTGCCCCGGTTCGGTTCGGCGCCTGGAAGATTGGCCGGGGCGGGGGGAAAAGTGGGAGAGGAGAACCCTGCGGTAGGTCAGGAGGGGGAGATGCCCCGAGGAGAGCAGGGGGCACCGGGGCAGGGACAGAAACTCCCCTCCCTGCTCAGAGGGATGCTCAGAAAGTGCCCAAAGTTGTGCTGGCCCAGAGGAGTTTGGTCACTGGTGTTCCCATGCTGGGATGGGCTCTGGCTGGTGCAGCAGCCTGTCCCTCTGTCTTCCACATCTCACCCCAACCTGTGGGGCTTAGACAAGGTTTGCATGGGGGGAAAAAAGCGTGTTTCCCAAGGCAGGACACGTTTTCCAGGGGCACAGCGCTCCTGCCCAGAGTGGGATCTCGCGGGGCGGCCGTCGGGGGAAGCTGTGCTGCGGTCAGGGTTTATCAGCAATGCAGCCTCACACCGGCTTGTTTCCTCTAAGTCAGATCTGTTTTAAGAGCTCTGATGAAACAGAGCTTCAGAATCCACTCTATGAGCATCCAAATTAAAAGCTAAATAGGATGTAGCTTTCAGTTTGGCTGTATCTTCATATGTCAACGCTGATTATCCTCATGTGTCAGCGCCCGGCAGCCTTCCCTCCACAGCTCTGCTCTGCTGGGAGAGGGGTGGGCTCCTCCAGCTGCCAGCCCAGTGCTGGGAGCCACGGGACAGTGCTGGGTCGTGCCAGGAGATCTTTTTGTTCCGTCTTTTGGGCTTTTTGTACAGAAACCCCCGGGGGTGGCAGTCAGGGATAACTGGCCAGCGTGGCCCCAGGGGCAGCAGCCTTTGCATGGCTTGTGGAGGGAGCAGCCACAAGCTGGTTCTCCATCCTCCTTTTCCTCCAAACCATCCTCCTTTCCCCCCAAGACATCCTCCTTCCTCACCAAACTATCCTTCTTCCCCTCCAAACCATCCTTCTTCCCCCCAAACCATCCTCCTTCCTTACCAAACCATCCTCATTCCATCCCAAACCATCCTCCTTTCCCCCAAATCATCCTCCTTTCCCCCAAACCATCCTCCTTCCTCACCAAACCATCCTTCTTCCCCCCAAACCATCCTCCTTCCTCCCCAAACCATCCTCCTTCTTCACCAAACCATCCTCATTCCATCCCAAACCATCCTCCTTTCCCCCAAATCATCCTCCTTTTCCTCCAAACCATCCTCCATCCCCTCCAAACCATCCTCCTTTCCCCCAAACCATCCTCCTTTCCCCCAAACCATCCTCCTTCCCCTCCAAACCATCCTCCTTCCACACCAAACCATCCTCCTTTCCCCCTCCTCACAGTTCTCTGCAGCTCCATGTCAGGGTTGATCTGGGAGGAGGAAGGAGAACAGTAACGGGGGGTTTGGGGCAGCAAAGAGGAGCTCTGACTCCAGCTGAGCTGCCAACAGCTTTGGGGATGGTTGGGGATGTCACTCAGTCCCCATGGCTTCAGGAATAAGATGAATTGATAAAATGTGATGCCATGGACAGTGTGTCTGAGGAGCAGGAATGGTAAAAACCCCTCAAGTGCCCCCCAAACTGCCCTTCCAGTGGGAAAAGGGGTCAGGTCAGGCATGGGACATCCTTGGGATCCTCCAACATCCCAAGGCTGCTCCCTACTGCAGCTGCCCCTGTGCTCTGCTCCCCAGCAAAGAGCCCTGTCAGCCTCCAGGCTGGGTGGGAAGACAGAAAGCCCAGATAAAAATTATCATTCCCCACTTAAAACTGGTGCTGGAGGAAGAGAAGCAAGAAGCGAGGCCATAAATAATCCCACACCTGGCCTTTTAATTCAGTTATCTCCTGGTCAGGAAAGTCGGGATCCGCCGTGTGCTGTGGTGGTGCCAAGTTAATTACTCGAAAATGAGTGCCTGGGGTTGGACCAAGAATTTCTCATCAGCATTCAGCTCCAGTGCCACGGCGTGAGGGAGAGCCCGGCGCATGCTCGGGGGGATGGAAGGGACAGGGACGGGGACAGGGGCAATGGGGGGTTTGCTCTTCTCCCGAAGGGCCTGGAGCTTTGGGGGGACTGCAAAAGGCCTGAGCTGGCCCGTGATGGGTTTGGGGGTGCTGGGTCTGGGGATGCAGGGTTTCGGGGTGCAGGGTTTGTGGTGCTGGGTTTGTGGGTGCTGGGCTTGGGGGTGTAGGGTTTGGGGGTGCAGGCTTTGGGGGTGCAGGCTTTGGGGGTGCAGGCTTTGGGGNGCTGGGTTTAGGGATGCTGGGTTTGGGGGTGGAGGTTTTGTAGGTGCCAAGTTTGTGGGTGCAGAGTTTGTGGGTGCTGGGTTTATGGGTGCAGGGTTTGTGGGTGCAGGGTTTGGGTGCTGGGTTTGGGAGTGGAGGTTTTGTAGGCGCAGGGTTTGTGGGTGCAGGGTTAGTGGGTGCTGGGTTTGTGGGTGCAGGGTTTGTGGGTGCTGGGTTTAGGGATGCTGGGTTTGGGGGTGGAGGTTTTGTAGGTGCCAAGTTTGGGGGTGCAGAATTTGTGCATGCTAGGTTTGGTGGTGTTGGGTTTGTGNGGTGCTGGGTTTGTGGGTGCAGGGTTTGTGGGTGCTGGGTTTGGGGGTGCAGGGTTTGTTGTCCAGGCTGAGTGTGGGACTGGTGTTACCGGGGCTCATTTTTGGGGTGGAGCTGGATGGTTTTGGGGTCAGCAGAACCGCAGTGGGGCTGAGGTGACAACACCCAGAAAACCAAGAAAGGGGCAGCAGGTCCAACCCACACCACTGAGACGCTGCTTCCTCCTGTGGGTCTGGAAATCCCACCCGCGGTGCCTTTTACAGGGTGTTTGCGCTGTGGGTTTGGGATCTGTGGGCCGGGGCCAATGCCCAGCCCTGTCCTGGCCCACCCCACACCATCGGGGGCAGCCCCGGGGCCAGCAGGGCGAGGCGGGTGGGCTGTGAAAGCCGGAGCCTCTCCTCCTCCTCCTCCTCCTCCT
>VXBN01004221.1:436932-451985 GCA_013397395.1 Sinosuthora webbiana
CCTCCCCACGCCCGGCGCTCGCCGCCTGAATACAAATGCGGACATTACAGGGCGGGCGGGGAGGCGAGAAGGTGCAGCTCCAATACTAAACAGCCGGGCCGTTTAAGCCGTTTGGCCAGACTTTATCGTTAAAAAGGAGGGGGGAAAAAGAAAAAAAACCTCGTCTCTATAGGATTCTTTGAGTCATTGCTTCTTATGTGTAAACAGAGGGCGGCAGCTTACACAGCAAACTCAGCCCGGAATAGCTTGAGGTGATTAACAGTTGTTTGATTCCTCCAAGATTTCCACATGCTTATGCCAATCCAACTGGGAAAGGCAGAATAAATATTTTGAAATATGCCCCTTCTTTTGTAAATTAGGCATGATGAGTGCTGCTTAACTGCTCGGCTCGGAGTTCCAGCGCGGGTTTTGTGCAGCAGGCAGCAGCAGAAGGGGCAGCTCTGCCTGCCGGGAGCCGAGCTGGGGACAGAGGCTGCCGGTGTCACTGGGCCGGGGATGTCCCCTGGTGTCCACACCCCGGTTCCACCCAGGGAAGCAGCAGCTGGAGTGATCTGGGGGCATCCTGCTCCCCAGCATGGCTGTCTCACCTGAATCCCCCCAAATTCCACTCCCCCAGTGATGTGGGAAATGATGTCAGTTTGGAAAAGGCAGCAGAGCTTTGTCCACCAGAGAAAGGTGCTCAGGAGAGCTGGGACAACTTAACCCCCTGTGAGATCCCTGGATGGATGGATCCTGGGAAGGGCTGCCGGGGATTTGGCTTGGCAGGGTTGTTTGGGGTCACGGGCACGGCAGGAAAGGGAAAGGGGAGGATTAGGATGGATGGCAGCAGGCACCTGCCTGCGCTGCTCCCCGTGGTGTGCAGCAGCTCTGCCCCCTTCCCCAAGAGCTGGTGCCCACCCAGGGCAAAAATTTACAGTTTATATCTGTGGCAAAAGAAAAAAACTTTTTCTTTGAAACGATTTCTGGCATCCACAGTTGCTCGTCCCTTTGTTTGTCCCCAGGTGCTGGGGCAGTAAACCACAAAGAAATACGGAATCACTTGAACCACAGAGGGTCTGCTGGGCAGTTCTCTGTTCATTCCCATTACAGGCCAGGAGGAGAATATCTCAGATTTAGTTCCCAGTTTTATAACAACACTTCCCAACCCACCTGGGGACCACAAAAGGGCTTTACAAGCATTAATGAAACCACCGGTGGCACCTCTGACGGGACAGTCGGGTTTTATCTCCCCTCTGCACGTGGCCAGACTGGGAATGGCCTCCCTCAATGTCACAGCTGGGATTTCAGCCAGTGACCAGCGGCTGTTGGGGGTCTCAAAAACGGGTTTTTGGGTCTGAAATTCCCATCCTGATGTGCCTGAAAGAAAACCTATTGCCGTCCTTCCCCTTGATTTTCAAAGTTTTGTTTTACCTCAGTCTTCCTTCTCCCAACCACCAGCCCACTCTCAGCTTCCCTAAAAACTGCACTTTTCTTTGTGAAATCTGCTCTCAAAAAAACCCTCAGAACTTCTGGACCATACAGCAGCAGAAATATTAAGGCTGAAGGGAAGCACTTTATTTGCCAGATAAATAGGCTTGGTGACACTTTGGATATGTAGAAGGTGGTGAATAATTTCTTCTGCTTGGGCTATATATCCTTAGAGGACTCGATGAATTTTTCATTCTGGGAGATGTGTTCAGGTCATTAATTGCAGTTTGCCACAGGTCTGTTCCACTTTTGTCTGGGTAAAGCCTATCTCCTTCAACATACAACTCATTTACCCTTTGTAAGCTGTGTAACATTTGCATTGTAAATTGGTTAGCTTAACTTAATACACGAGTAACCCCAGGAAACCTCTGCAGAGGAATCTTACGTGTGTGTGTGGGCTGCTGGAGCAGACAGGGCCTTTCCCTGAGCTGGGGCTGGGAGCTCGGGATCCTCCCACCCCACAAACCCGGGGCTCCTGCAGCATCTCAGCCCTCCCAGCTGGAGCCAGCAAAGCCCCCCCGTGCTCAGGGTTCCTCTCCCTGGAGCTGCCTTGAATTCCCTTCCCAATCCCCTCCCAGCTCCCGCTGGGGCAATGTTGGGACCCCGTGCCTGGGGATTGTCCCCAAACCCCACAAAGTTGGTCCCTCCAGGCGGTGCTCGGGGCAGTCTGGAGCTGTGGCCTCGTGCCCAGGCTGGAGTTTTGCTGGAGCTGTGCCCCAGGGCACAGGTGCCAAGAAATGATGGCTGGCGAGGGGCAGGATGCTCCATCCGCTGTCCCAGGTCCCCAGGGAGGGGTGACACAACCACAGATTGGTTTGGGTTAAAAAACTCATCCAGTGCCACCCCCAGCCATGGGCAGGGACACCTCCCACTGTCCCAGGGTGCTCCCAGCCCCATCCAGCCTGGCCTGGGACACTGCCAGGGGCCCAGGGGCAGCCACAGCTCCCCTGTGCCGGTGCCTCACCATCCTCACAGATAACAATTCATTCCTGATATCCAGCCTAAAGCTTTCTGTCAGTTTTGAGCCATTCTCCCTTGCTTTGTCACTCCATGCCCTTGTCCAAAATCCCTCTCCAGGTCTGTTGGATCCCCTTCAGGCATTCCCCAGGCACCAATGTCCCCACACAGGCAGAACCCCCTGCACTGCCCCCTCCTGCTGCCTGCACTCCCCGGGGCCTCTATTTGCATAAAACAAACCCAAATAATTGCAGCTGCTCCGGTGTCACCAATTCCTCAGAGTGAGAAACATCTCTGGGGTTCCCACGAGCGGTGCAGAGAGGAGCAAGACACAATAAGTATAAATTGAGCGAGCTCCAGAGACTGGAATAAGAGCTGTGAAATATTGCTCAGGGCCCGAGAAGCTCCTTCAACCCATTTTCTGAGCTACCTGAGGGACAGGGGCCGAGACTGGCAGACGACAGGAGTCAGGAGCAGCTGAGCCAAACCTGCTGTCCCAGTACTTGTGGCCTCGTTGGAGGCAGGAAAATTCTCAAAGTTTCTTTCTGCGAGGTTTGCTGCCCCACTTTTTAAAGGGAAGCAGCCTGCGGGGGCTCAGGCAGGCAGCAGAGCTTTGGGGATCTTTGCCTTGCAAGAGGAGTCGCGGCAGCGTGGGGGGTTTGTCCCCCAACAGTAGGGCCAGAGACCCTCAGCTTGGGGGTCCCAGCCTGGCTGTCCCCCCTGGGAGCTCAGTGACACTGGCACTGCTTGGTCCCTGGCACAGGAGAGGAAGGGACTGAGGGACGTGGTTGTGTCCTTGTGTCCCTGTGTTTTGTCCATTTGGTTGTTTGTCCCCTGCATTCCCCGAGGGATCCCTGTGGATGAAAACCGCCCAGGGAAGGAGCTGTCCATCGCCCGGCTCTGTGGTGTGGGGAAGGAGGAGATGTCCCGCCTGTTTACTCGTTACGAAGTGACCCATTTGTAGATATATTTTACAGGGAAAAATAAAAAATGGTGTGAGAATTAGCGCAGCCTCCCCCGTCCCGCGGCAATCAGCCCCTCCGCCTTCCGGGGAGCTTCCCCGAGCTTGGCACTGTTTTAATCTCCTCACTAAGAGAAGATAAAAAGAACGGAGCAGCCGATCCGATAGGCCCGGGGATAATGGTTGGCATTCTCTGCCCTCAGATAACAGCTCGGGCCGGGGGGGAAATCATCTCCGCGGGAGGAGCTGCTGTGCACCGAGGGCTGCGCGATGGCCCCGGGGCTGCCGCGCACCCCGGGCGGCTCCGGCCTCGGCTCCGGCTCTGCCACGTCCCTCCTGCGCCTTCCCCCGGCAATGGCCAGCCCGGACAGGAGGCACCGAGGTGTGAGCTGCCCTCGCCGGTGCCCCTGCCGTTCTCAGTTTGCTGCTGAGCTCCCCCCGAGCTCGGTTCTCTGCGATGTTCAGGGTGAGGCTGTTCCCTGCCCGAGGTGGCTGACGGCGCTCCCGGTGCTCCCGCAGCATCTCCAAAGGGTGATGTCCTCATCTGGAGCTGCAGGCGCTCCCTGGAGAGCCGCGGGGAGGGAAAACATCCAGGATCCTGGGGCGGCATAAAGCTGGGGAAGGAGAGGTTTTCCATCCAAACACCGACGTGGGTTGGGAATTGCCAGGTCCCGCCATCCATTCCCATCAGAACCAGGGAGGCTTTTCCAGGAGCCACCCTGTCCCTGCCTGTGCCTTCTCTCCCTGCAGCTAGGACTGGGCTCACCTGAGCTGATCTAAAAGGTGCTTCCACCCCATCCCCGCTCCAACCAGGGCGGCTTTGTTTCCACCCTCACCATCCCAGGGACACAACCACGTCCCAGCTTTGTGCTCATGGATAGAATCCTCGTGGATTCAGGAAGGCTGGCAAAGGCCTTTTAGATCACCAAGAAGCAGAAGAGGAGGAGATGGGGGCTGTCACTGCGGCCCCTGTCTCTGTTCTCCCTCTCCCTCTCCTCCAGCACGGCCCAAGCACTGCCAGCACAAACCCCACGGCACGTCTCGGGCTGTAAGTCACTGCAAATGAGTCTCACAGCTCCCACCCCGAAAATCTCTGAAATATGCAGCAAAGAGCAAACTTAATGAGTATCAGGGAGAGCCCGTGGGGAGCTGTAGTGTTCTCAGTGTGTACAAATCACTGTTTAGGACATCTCAGCCTGAGCTCAGCCCTTTTTCACCTGGACCACTGCCCGGTGCAGGAGGTTTGGTCACCGTGTGCTCGGCTGGGGCTGGAGATGGGCTCAGTTCCTGCCATGAAAACAGGGGGAAAGGGGAGGATTTATAACACCAAAAATCTCTGAAATAGCTGTTTTAAGTTCCTTTTCTTAACACGAACCCTACGAGCATACAAAGGCTGGGGGTGGCTGGGCAGCTGCCTTTGTTGCTTTAAATCTTTTAGTGCCCTGCAAACCTGGGGTGAAACAGGAATCACGTCTCAGAGTATGAGATGTTCTGAATTCAAACCCAGGAAAGACATGCTGTGGTTTCTACAAATTGATGTGGAAGCAGCAGATGACCTGCTTTGGCACCCGAGTCAGCACTGTCCCTTGCAGAGGTGTGCAAATCACATCCCGGCAAAAATCCAGGGATGCATTTTTTGGGGAGTCCTTTTCTCCTCAGTAAGAGATAACTCCTAAAGTGCTCTGATCAGTAATTTCACTCAGGGATCCCAGGGCACTATGGAAATACAGACTGGGGATTCCTGGGACCTCTGTGACAACCACAGCTCTCTGCAAACCAAGGCTCAAAATTCAAAGAGCTCATCCCTGGAGCAGGCAGTGAGTCCCAACCCTCATGGCTGAGCTGATGCCATCAAATCTGGATTTGCCATGAAGGATAAGATCTCCAAGAGGCCCCCTGGTTCAGAGCTGTGTGTCTGCCTCCCCCCTTGCTGCCCATCCCTTGGATCTGTTCTGGGATCGGGATGGGGAGGAGTGTCTGGAAGGTGGCGAGCAGGGGAGGGGGATGTTAAGTAGTACCTTTAGCTGAATAAATCAGGGAGGTTGCCAGCAGCCTGCCACAGTAAATATGCATGTTAAATCAAATCAGATCTGCTGCAATAGGAAAGATTTAATGGTAGGGGTTTGTTTGCTCCCCACCATAAACACGGAGCTGCGAGCACTTCATGGTGAGAACATCTGTGGACTGGGCAGGAGGTGTCAGGAGCTGGATCTAGCATGCAAGGCTTCTCTTCTGTGGCCAATTAAACAAATTGCAGCAAAACAGCATTTTATTAGTATTTGCCCATAGCAGTCGCCTGCTGCAATAAATTTTTCCTTCAGGCGCTCTGGAGGAAGGGGAGGGAAGGATTGGCAGGGAACGGTGGGAGAACTCGCGGCGGCGCAGCCTCCGGGGCCGCGCCGTTCCAAAGTGCCTGTCTCCAAAAACAACTGCTCTGCTTTATCATAAACATGGTGAGTTATGGGCTGCTCTGCGCACAGCCCTGCACAAATAATAATAATGAGGAGGAGGAGGAGGAGGTGGGAGGCAGGGCTGCCTTCCCAAAGCAGTGGGACCTACGGGTCTGGGAACAAAACCCAGCCCGGTTCCTCTCCGCTCCCCCTCGGTTTAATTACAGCTTAAATCCTTTTAGAGTTCATCCCTGCCCATTTGGCCTCTCCCATCCTCTTATGCCTCTGCTTTTAAGCACAACTTCTGCCTTTTTTGCAGTTCCTTTCCTTTTATTATTATTGCTTTTAAGGGAGAGCTTGTCTTTGCTTTTTTCCCACGCAAACGGGGGCTGCGAAGTCGGCCAAATCCACCCCCAGCACCGCTTTGCTGGCAGTCCTTGGGATTTCTCAGCTCTGAATATGCCAACACGTTTCTTGGCCGAGGGCCTGGCACACTTACAGGCAGGAGCTGATGTTTCTCAGTGTGGTATAGCCGAGGCACCTTCTGTGTCTTGCATTTTTTTGGATGACGGAGAGCTCGGATGAGCGATAGACGCACTCTGCGCTTTTTTTTTTTCTTTTCCCCTTTCCCTTCTCTCTCTCTCTCTCTTTCCCTTTTCTATTCCCTCTCCTGGGCCAAAGCACCACCATCCAGTTGATGGATGCCCCATCCCCACTGATAACCAGCCCTCTCATCCCTCTCCCACTCCAAGGGAGGGAGCACTTCAGAGCGAGCCAGCCTCTCCAGAGAGGTCCTGGGACAATGGCAAGCACCAATAAATACCCCAAATCGCCGAGGTTACAGCAAACAGATGGCGTTCTGCTGCACAGGCACTCTCTGCCGGGGAAGCGCTGCGAGAAATGACCTATTTGTTGCTTGGTTATCTCCATATTTTACGTCGGAAGCACCATCCGTACCGGAGCCGTGTCGCCGTTATCCCGGGAATTCCTCATTCCCCGGCGCGGTTATGGGCAGCCCGCGCTCCCAGCAGCCTCCTGTTGCTGTTTGCTCTTCCCCTCCCAGCCCCGCAGCGTGAGCAGGTGAAGAGATAAATAACTCCACCTGCACTGCTGATTGATAGCAAATTAATATTCAGAATACGCCACGCAAAAACCGCCTCACAACGCGGAGTTTTTCTCCTTTTCCTTCCTCGAGAACAACAAAATCGAGGCAGCAGGTTATTAGTGGACATTAATTATCTATTTTTAATGAATTAGCTGACCAGCCTGGCCGCTGATGGATTACACCCATGAAATTATGTTGCTGTTGAAACACGGAATATGTTTAGATGGCATCAGCCTCTTGACTTAAGGATGGATTTGATTTATACTTCATTAACATAATTCCTAGCACACCGCTTCTTTGGGGAAGAAAATTAGTGTCTAACCAGGAGCTAACAAGTTTAATGGCTTGCTTGGAGGAAAACATAACCATTGACTGTGAACAGGCAACTGGAGGCATTAATATGTTGTTGTTGTTGTTGCTCCTGGGTTTATGAATCTGTGTTTGTAGGGGAATATTCCTACAGTGCTGCTGATGGGAGCAGGGTGGGAATTTCCTTGTGTGTGTCTGGCTTTGTATCAGGCAGGGAGGTGTTGGTGTTGGCCAGGCTGCTCGGGGTGTGAAATGACCTTCCCAGTGATGACTGGGATGTGAGGCCACATCCAGCGTTCTCCTGGGTTTGGATAACGGTGTCTGGACACTGCACGTGGAGGGGGAGGCCTTGGGCTTCCAGATTCTCCTTTATTTCCATTTTGCAAATGCTGGGTTTACTGCTGGTTGCCTGCTCGAGTTTTCTGTCACAGAGGGCTTAGTTAAATAGCTGCTGAGCCCCTATTCTTCTTTCCTCTCTTCTCAAAAAAAGAGTGAAAACCATCCTTTTTTTGTTCTTTAAATTATACCGTGTTAGCAGACAACCAGCACGAGAAATCGAAGCAGTCCAGGACATCCAGGCTGGGTGCAGGAGTGAAACGAGCTCAGCCAGGGGGAGCACACCCTCAGAGGAATGAGAACTTGAAACGCTGGGATGGAGAGGGACGGAGGGAGGAGGAGGAGGATGGCTGCACTGAATCCAGAAAGCACAAACCCTCCAGAACTTTGTGCTTTAAACTCTTTGTGGTTTTTAGTTTGTTGGTGATATTTTAGCGGGGGGGTTAATTGTGTTTAGTACCTGCCTGATCCGGAGGGCTCTGGCTCTGGAGGACCCTTCCACTCCCTGCTGGGGCCTGGCAGGTTCTCCTCCCGTTTGGCATCCTGACACCTCGGGCTGTGATTAATGAGGTGCTCTTCCCTGCGCCGTACGGATCCCTGTTAGATTTGGTACTTATTAATTACAGCACAGCACCGTCAGCACATTTAGAATTGGGGTCCCTGCTTTTCTAATTCCCTTCCTATTTCACGTGCCTTTTTTTTTCCCCCCGGTTCCCTCTCACCTGTGTCTCCTCCTGCTCGGGGCTGGCTGATGGATGAGGTTTCAGCAGCGGTGGATTCCACGCTGGCTGAGCCGAAGGTCAGCGCTGGGAATGGCTCCAGAAAAAGCAGCTGTTCAGCAATTCCCACCTCGGATCCAGTGTCCAGCTCCCTCCACAGCCTCTCACCCCGAGCCAGCTCCCTCACTCGCGCCCAAACCCAGGGCTTCTCCACCACGGCATCCTGTATCCCTCCTTGATTCCATAAAACCTTTTATCGTCCAGGCTTGGTTCATGCTCCAAGTTAAAAAATCAGTGCTGAGCTCTGGGGTATCCTCAGGGAGAGGTCAGGTTTTGTATTTGCTGTAGTTGCTTTGCTGTTGCCAACCCCCCCATTCCTCTCCTCACTGTTAGTGTTGGGTTGGAGGCAGGACAGTGCCCAGTTTGTACTTCTCCCTAACCCACCTTTATCTGGAAAAACCTGATCCCCGTGATGAGAAAAAAAGTGAGGACCTGAGGACAGAACCAAATCCCTGATGGCTTTAGCTGGTATTTGTGCTGGGGCAGGTGTGGGTCGCGTGCTGGGCGTGGGACAGCCAGAAGAGGACACAATTTGGCCAGTGAAGGGCGCAATTTGGCCAGTAAAGGACACAATATGGCCAGTGAAGGGCACGGTTTGGCCACTGAGGTGTTGTAGAGGCTCTGTCCATGCCCTGGTTGCGCCGGTTCCAGCCCAAGGGACAGGGCCCAGGCTGTGTCACCATCCCTGTGGGTGCTGGGGGGCCGTGGGAGGGTGGCAGTGGCAGCACTGAGTGTCCTCCCCAGCACACAATATCTTCCCCTTTCCCCGTGGCCGCCCCTCTCTGAGCAGCCAGACGTGCTGACAAACCAACACACACCTCCCTGCCCGCACCTGATAAACCCCCGGCAGGAAGGGGCAGGCACCATAACCACGCAAACACAGCCCCCTTCCTGTGGGCTCTAAAACTCTTCCCTGATAACAGGATTGCCGCTTCATCCCCAGCCGCAGTTTAGCTCCTTTACACGCCCGAGGTAAACACCGCGGTAATTTACACTGTCCTCCCCGATCAGCTTCGCCCTCTTTTACATCTTGCCTTGCAAATAATAAGGCAGCCCACGAAGCCATTTGTTTCCTAATGACAGGGGTTTCCATAGTGAGCAGATTAAGGAGGAGGAGATTAGAAGATTATACACCAGGCAGGACTCGCAGGTTTATGGGGCTTTGGAGATCCGGCGATTAATGCGTTTCATAAATGAAACTTTCTTTGCTGACAGGTAGAGGAACGGAGGGGAACCAGGTGCTTTAATTGGCAAAATTTATTCAGCAGTTTTCGTGGAGGATGCTTCAGGCACCCAGGCGGGGCTTGTACACTGCACAGTTATCAGGTCCCACTGCTCTGGTGTTGATAAGGGTTGGTAGGTTGGGAGATTTCTCCATCAGATTCGCCCTGGATGAGCTCTGCTGAAAGGGCTGAGCCTGTGTCCTTGCCTGTAAGGGTGCCAGGGTGCTGGGATGGCATTAATTGCTTTCTGTCTTCAGTGGAGGAAAGAGAAAAAAGCTCCTTTTTCCATCAGAGGATGGAGCAGAGCTGCTTTTCCATGGGGGCTGTAGGTGCCAGACGTGGTGTTGTCATTTATGGTGGCACTGTGATCACAGCCCAGCGTCTTTGTGCTGGGCAGGGGGTGCCAGGGGATGTTCATCATCTCAAGTACAGCAGGGAGATAATGGCTGGGACATGTATTGGGGCAAATATCTTCAAATATCTTCCTTCCTGGAAGGACCAGGAGGTTCAGGAAACCCCAAATCCCCCCACAGAGAATAAGGGTGAGCGCAGCAGTGTGTTGGTGTCCTGGAGGAGAGGGGTGCAGGGAACCAAGGAGTGCTTGCACGGTGTTTTAATCCCCCACAGAGAATCCCAGGTTTGCATCGAAGGGAAAAAAATGTAAAACCTGAAAAACTGAGGGAGGGACCCAAAAAATATCTTTTATGGCCTTTGGCCAAAAGAAACTGAGAAGGGAAAAAAAAAAATCTGGAAAGAAACTGTGACAGTGTTCTCCCCTTTAATTTTCTGATGAAAAAATCAAAACAGCAAGAAGAGAAAAAGCACTTGCTTTCATTTTGTTGAAAACCCAATTTTCCACGAAAAGTAGGTTTCAATGGAAAATTTCCACCTCTCCCTCAGGAATTGTTTCAGCACTGGCTGCCCTCTCCCCACCACAGCCTGTGGGAGCCACCTGGCTCCAAGGGCCACCTCAGAGGAGGAGGATGCAAAGATCCATTTCCAGTGAGCCAGGAGGACAGTTCCTGATGAGGTGTCTGAAAGGGGCTGGGGACACTTTGGACTTTGGCAGCCTGAGCCACGTCCAGCCTGGCCAGGAGCTTCCCTGGGCTCCTCTGGGGTGTCTGTGCTGTGGCAGCAGCACCTCCCTGGCCCTGTGCTCACCTGGCCCTGTGCTCACCTGGCCCTGTGCTCACCTGGCAGGGCTCAGTGCCCAGGGCAGTGTCCTGGCCCTGCTGCGGCTCAGGAGAACATGAGGCTCAGGAGATCAGGGATTCTCTTGGCTTCAGCCCAGCTCCTCCCTGTGGAGCAGCATCCAAACCACTCCTCCTCCCGGGCCAGAGGTGCAGCACACAGGGCAGGGCTCAGGGCAGCTCTGACTGACAGGGTTTGGTGATTTGTTCTTCACCTGCTCCCAGAGAAGCCACAGATTCCATAACTTCCTTTGGAAACCCCCTTCCCCTCTCCCTGCAGCTGGTTCCTGCTGTCTGTGCCGGGATCTTCCCCATGACCCTCTTTCTGCTTCCTTTCCCATTGCTAAGGTCGTTTTCAATTTCAAAACGAGCCAAAGGGCTCAAACAAAGCCAGGCTGGGCTGCTCTAAGCCAGGGTGAGTTCCCATCCAGGTGTGGTGGCAGCCTGGGCTCCAGAGCAGGGGCTGCAGTTCCTCCTTCCCAGACAACTCAATCAACTTTGGCTCCTCCAGCAATCCCCCAGCCCTGCCAAAAGGGACAACGGAGGCTCCTGAAGCCCAGGGCTGGGGGAGCCCTGTCAGCCCGGATTACAGGGATGCTTAAGAGTTAATTCAATTACAATTTGCTGTGCTGCCAGTTCACACGAAGCTGCAACATCTGTGGAGGGACGGAGGGCTGGGGGGAGCTGCTGTCCCGCCTCTGGGGCTGGGACCTCCACCTGCTCTCTGCCAGGGCTGCACAGGGAAGCACAAGAGGAATGAAAAGAGCCTTATTGCTGGTACAGTCGTATCTGTGGCTCTTGGCTTTAGTTTTCAAAATCTTCGAGTGGAACAGGAGCTGAATGGGGGCAGCTGTTGGTCCCAGGAGCTAATTGGTGCATCAGGCAAAGTTCAGCAGTGCTAAACTGTAAAACGATTTATTTAAAAATATGCTAGGAAAATATTTTTGGGGGGCTTTTCTGTATTTTCTTTAAGCTCTTGAGACTCGGTTTTTCTAAGACTTTCCTCCGTGACCACTGGGTTTATACGTTGAATTTTATACTGGGTTCATATATTGAATTTTCCTATTTTCCCTTGAACCCAGGAGCAGGAGCTTTGGGAAACTTGTGAGACTCTCACAAGGGGACAGTGAGAAGTCCACAGGCAGGGAGGGCTGTTGTGTCTCTGTATCCCTGGGTTTTGCTGCGTTCAAGGCTCAGAATCTGCCAGTCCTTTGAATCTGTCGGTCAATCCCTCTGATCTCCCTTTCTGTTTTCCTGCTCGCAGCCAAATTATTGAAGGCTGAGAGCGGGAGAGCTCGGCTCCAGACAAGCGCAGGCACACGCTCCCAACCTGAGGAGTGGCGGGCGAACACTTCTGCTGCAATAAGCTCCATGCTGTGCTCAAAAAGGGCACTTAATTTTTCATTCTTAAATGCTGTGATGTTCTTGTCTTCCGGCTTCACCAAAACTCCTCCATGGAGATGGATGGGCCATGCAGAACACAGTTATCAGAAAGATTAAGCCAGGACTTGTCATTTTTTATATCAGTGAGCAGTCAGGTTGACGAGTGATGTCCTCTTAGCTCCTGGGATGCGTCCGGCACCTTTAGTGCCAGTAGTAAAAAGGACTATAAAAAATACCATAGAAGAAAGGGTAATGATGAAATTTAACTGCTCCCTAGCACACACCTGGGGTCTAGTAATCTGGGAATGGGGGGTTCAGGTGCTTCATCTTTTACTGCCTTGTCCTTGTCTGTAAGTTTAAGGTCCTTCCGCTGAACCGTAACATATTGTGGTCACTGCCGAGAGCCAGTCCTTGGCCCCTGGGCAGCCTGGGCAGGCGGGCAGGGACAGCTCAGAGCAGGCAGGGGGTGCTGAGCACTTCTGCCTTCAGCCAGCTGGAGGAGGAGCTCAGCTTGGAGGGCTTCACCCCAGTTTGCACTGGGGACATCCTCATGGCAGCTTCTTCCCTCTCGCTTTTCTTGTATCAGCAAAGAGAGCGCGGGCAGAGCTGGTGGGTGCTGCCAGCTCTGCCAGGGGACACAGGGTGCCACACACACCTGGGCAGGTGAGTCCCTCTCCCTGCCCAAGGCAGCATCCCTCCAAGGCCGTGGAGGCAGCTCCATGTGCTGCACAGGCCCAGCCAGCATCGCTTTATCACATCTCAGGACCCCGGCCCGGTGTTATTAATCTGAGAAACAACTGATACTAAATGATCATGCTACATTAAATTTATAGACCCTTGCATATAGCTGCTATTGATCTTTCCTCAGGCATCATAAATATGTGATGGAGTGTGCATGGCAATGCTTTCCCCCCTCTCCATTAAAGGTGGTTAAACTTTTCATCTCTGGGGCGGAAACGGGCGATGGGTCTCTGCGGGCAGGGGCAGCCCAGCCAGATCATTTGTGTTTTAATTACTGGGAGGTGCAGAAAGCTTCAGCAGAGCAGGAGGGAAGAGCTGTTGCCTTCCTTGCTTTCCCTAACTTGCCCCTTTTCCCTCTCCCTGCCCAGGATCTGTCGCTTTTCCTTACCCACCTCCTGTCTCCAAAGTGATGCAGTGGTGCGATTGTTTTTAATCCCACGTTCCCACAGCACATCAGAGCAGGGAGATCATCCACAGGAACCCAACCAGGCCTTGTTTTGGATTCGGGAGAGCAGCTTTCCCTCACACAGGTGCTGTCCAGCACCTCCCAGGCTTTTCTGTGGCATCCAGCCAGTGCCACCCTGCCCAGGGTGGGCGACACGCCAAGGGACACCTCCCCCTGCACGGCCCCGAGGGGCACAGGCTGTGCCGAGGACACCCGGGGGGAACACCCCGACCCTCAGGGCATTGCTGCCATACAACCAGGGAAAGGGGAGATTTGCAAATCATCCCTCGGCATAGCCTGGAACAACTTATATCCTAGAGCCATCTAGGGGCGAAATCCCGGCTCCGTGGAGCCGAGGGGAGCAGCGCTGTCAGAGGGGTCAGCAGCCGGGGTGACACTCTCACACGGCCTCGTGGCTCCCCCAAACCCGTGCTGAACCGTTGGCACAGTGAATATCCGTCTCTCAATGCCTCTGCTCTGGGCTGGGCAGCAGCAGCACCCGGGGCAGGGGCTCTGCCAAGTCCGTGCTGAACAAAGGCCCCAGAAAACAGGCTGGGAATCCTTTGGCTTCCTTGCTCCTGCCGATAATTTGTGATGTTTTTCAAGTGCGCGTCAAGAAGTTGGTGCTTGAAAGAGCCTCGGCAGCAGGAAAGGTACAGAGCCCGGGATCTGTCTAGGGGAGGATGTGTGAAGGTCTCTAAGTTTAGGAACAAAAGGGATCCTTGGCTGAGCCCCCCCTGTGCAAGCCCAGGAAACGCCTCTGGCTGTGCCTGGGAGGGCAGGGGGGCACCAGGGCTGTCCCTGCCCCGTGCCCAGGTGTCCCTGTCAGTAATTGAGACGCCCAGCTGCTCTCTCCTGCCTTTCCTGCCCCTTTGGCTGCTTTTCCCTGCAAATTCCCCGGGAGCCTGAGCTCGGGTTCAGAGACATCCCACTGCTCGGTTCCCTGTCTGAGGAATGGGGTCAGTGATGTCCCTACAGAGGAGCTGAGAGCACAGGTGAGGGGCCTGGGGGCCCTGGGTGCCACCAGCGTGCCCAGTGTCCTCCTGGCAATTAGTTCCACTCGTGGTGGCAGAGAGGGGATAACTGGTGAGCAGCACAATACCCTCAGTCTAAATTATTCCTCCTCCTCCTCCACAAATGTCATAGCAGAGATTAGCCATCATGTGTCCTTAAGTATCCCATTTATCCCAAATGACTCTGAGCATGTTAACTGCATTTAGATTAAAATGAGCCTTTATACCCACAGCATCTTCCCGGGCTGGCCCAGCCCCTGCCTGGCCCCTCATTCCTCATCTCAGGGTGTGGAGATACCTGGGAGCACAGCACTGTCACAGCAGTTCCACCTGCCCACAAAAAAACTGTTCCAGGAGGACTCGAATCCCTACAAAATTCTCCTGATTCCGATTTGCCGATCGTGGGTTCCTTTTCAATTAACCTCCAAAAGCACCAATTAGAGAGAATGGTGCCACGACCACGTAAGGATGGGCTAAGCCAAACCCTCTAGAAGTGTTTTAGCACCAAAAATTAACGATGAGGGTCAAAAGCAGGTTGCAGGGCAGAGTCAGCTTTGAATGGGAAACCCCTGAATCAATATAAGCACGAGCACGGAAAGTCTGTGGAAAATTTGAGGTAGATTTCATTAAGCCCCTAATTATGCAGCCAAGTTTGTCTCTGCTAAAGGGTTGGAGTCCCAGTCTGAAGGCAAAGTCTGCACGTTGAACCCAAACATCCTCCTGGGCCTTGTGGCTCCCTGCAGGCTCCCAGCCC
>VXBN01004223.1:1922-20020 GCA_013397395.1 Sinosuthora webbiana
ATGGATGGATGGATTGGGGGAGGGGGGGAGGAGCAGACCGTGCAGCTGAGTGGGGACCCGGCGCTGCCCCTCCCACCGGGAATGCTGCTGCCTCTTGGGAGTGTTCCCACCTACCCCCGGCAGAGCCCTCCCTGTGCAGGAATCATGGAAAGGTTCAGGTGAGAAGGGAGCTTAAATATCAATTAGTGCCAACCCCCCGGCCGTGGGCAGGGACAGAGCCACGTTTTCTCCAAGCTCCGTCTAACCTGGCCTTGGACATTTCCAGGGATCCAGGGACAGCCACAGCTTCCCTGGGCACCCTGTGCCAGGGTCTCACTGCCCTCAGGACAAAGAAAAAACCACAGGTGTAACCAGGGAACACCAGGGTTTGTGTCCCGCAGTTCTCTGGTGCATAACGAGGGCTGATCTCACACCACAAACAATTCTCCATCCCCTTTGGGGCCCTTCCCAGCACCTTTACCCCCCTCCTCACTGACAGAGTCTTCGGCATTGCTTTCCCACTCTCAGGCTCGGCTGAAATTGGCCAACAGATCCCTCATTCCCAGCTGGAACAGCTGCCAGGGAAACAGGCAGGTGCACAACTTCAGACATCAACAGATACTCTACTTCAACCTTCTTTGCTGAGAAAAGCTGTCTGGAAAGTAGAGCCCAGAAGTCCTTTCCAGACATCATCATAATCATCCTTTCCAGGCCACTCCACCTGGTGAAAAGGTGAATTGCTTCACCTTTGGTGTCTGCACTGTGATAAATTACCCACATTCCAAACTCCTGCCCCATGCCAGTGGGAAGCAGAATGGGATTGTGGATCTTCAGGTAATGTAAACGATAACAATTTGCACTTTCAAAAGTCCTGTCAGTTTCTCTGTAATTTTTTTGTCTTAGATTAGCAGCAAGGCCAGCTCCACACCCCATCTGTGCCATCTGACCGTGGATCATCAGTGATCTCATTTTTTTTTTCTCCTTCTGAGAAAAAAAGTAGTACTTTAAACCAGCACCGCTTTGGCTTGTAAAATCTCCTTATTTGCATTTCCTTTCTCACCTCACCCTTTCTTCACACCTTCCTACATTTCCTAATGTACTTTCTGGGAATAATTTTTTTTCCCCTCTCTCTCTCTGAAATCGCATTTGAGCCCATGTAATTGTGTGGTGGATGTATTATTACATCAGGTTAGGTTAAAAAATGGCTGTGTTCTTGTTCCTTAGGCTTTTCCCATAAAAGGGAACCTGGCTGAAAAGAGCAGCAGGAGGCCTCTTCTTCCTGGGAGATTTGCACAACTCTCAATTTCTTCCTGCAAACTACTGTTCTTTAAATCTCTTCCCTTGTGCTAGGACCAAACCTCCTGGAACAGGAGCTGCTCTCCAACCTCAAGTTGCTTTTCTAGAGCCTGCTCTACTTGTTACTCATTTTTCCTGCTTTCATTTGCCAACAGAGAAGAAAAAAAAAAACTAGGCACATTCAAAATAAAGAAAGGGTTTATGTGAAATGAGGATATGTATTTATTTCTGCCTTCATGATCCTGACACAATGTGATGGGTTACAGGCCCTTTTAACTCTATTAATTGTTAAATATTTCAGGAGAAGCAGCATATGAGCGGTTAGCTTGAGCTTGAAACCAAAACAGCATCATTTAATCTCACAAACCCTCGCGCTTTCCAAATGGCACTTTTTCTCTTGGGGCACAAAACCTGAAACAGCTCTGGAACAGGTGCACAAATAATTATTTTACACTTAGCCTGCTGTCCCCCTCTGATCCATTTTGTCTCAGTTGCAGCTCACTCAGTGTCAGCTCCACGGATCTCCCTGCAGAGCCTCTCAGGGTGAATTAATGCTCCTGCCAAGACACACTGAAAAGATCCCTGCTGCTTTCTGAAGGTCCCAGGCAAAAGCCTGACTGGTGAGCTGCTGAGATTTCCTTTCCCCTTTCCATCTCAGTCGAAGGCCAAGGCAGGACTTGAGCTGGCAGTGCCCAAATCTGCTCGTTCAGGGTGATCCCAGTTAATGGGCTTTGACTCTGTTCTCCCCCCAGCTCCCTTTGGGCATCACAGTCCCAGAAACAACTCGAATTCCCCGGACTTGTGCCCTGCTTGAGGGTACAGTTTCTGTCAGGAAGCAAAGTTCGTATCAGCTTGAGGATTTTGGAGCTGGTTTTGGATGGTTAAAGAGCCGGAAAAGCAGAGGAATGGGTTGGTGGGAGGGGATGGGCACATCCTAGTTTAAATGCTTAATTTTGGGTTTTACGTTAGGAGTCTGCTGTACTGGGGGCACTGAGCAGAGGATCCCACAGAGGTCAGTGAACCTGAAATAAACTCCATTTCTGATGTGCCCTCTGGAGGGTTTTGCTGTCCCTCACCTGTTTTGCTGTCCCTCCCTCCTGTTAATTCTCTGGGGCTTGTGCAGAGAGATTTTATGGAGACAAACTGCCTAAACCAGGCTCTGGCACAGCCTTATCCCCCTCCAGTTTCATTTAATTTCATTTTCCAAAACAACAGAGCATTTACACACAGAGAAATCTCTCACCACCACATCTCTAGCAGGCATTTTTGGGGGATATTTGCCACTGGTATTTCAGTGAATACACAGCTCCCAGGAAAAAAAATGGGAATGCAGGTAGTATTCCCATGAACTTATCCTGCAGTTTGCGCAGATTCATGTTAGTATGATTTAATTCAGGATCATTGAGGTTGGAAAAGAGCTCCAAAGTCACCAAATCCAAGCTGTGCCCCACCTTGTCCCCAGCCCAGAGCACTGAGTGACACCTCCAGACTTTCCTGGGACACCTCCAGGGATGGGCACTCCAAACCTCCCTGGGAAAATGAATCTGACACGTAAAAACCAGCATTTGTGATTTGAAATTGAGCCAGAGGCTTTGGTTCTTCACTCCAAGCTCTGAAATGTTGACTTTCCTTGGTGTACATTCCTCCTTACCTCTGAAAGGGATAATTAGTTAAAAAAAGTAGGAGTTACTACTACAACTAGTAAATAGTAGTTGAAAAGCAGCGAAATCCAAAATGTGTCTTCAGAAGAATTTTGGCCACAGAATAGTGCTTGATACATAAACTCCAAGCTTTAATTATTTTAAAGAGGCTGAGTTTTTATCCTGTCTCAAAGGATCCCTATTAATCTGTGAGCCAAGAATTTTCCAATGTCCTCAAAATTACAGCATCTACCTGGAGACATCAAAACCACTCACGAGCACATCAAAAATCACCCGTTTTTAGGACTAAAAATGTGCACTTTGACAGTCCTGGGGCTGGCTGATCCTGACCTGTGGCTCTTTAGGTGCCACCATGAACCAAAACCTCACAAAAATAAGAGGCTGGTCCCGGTGTTGGAGGTCTTTTCCAACCTAAAGGATCCTGTGATTCTGTGATCAGGCCCGGGGGTGTTTTGGTATGCAAAGGGAACAAATCATCTGGCAGCTTGGGAGAAGCCTTGCCTAGAGCCTCCTTTGCTCCTCCTCTTGTTATTACACTTTCCCTGCCTGGCCTAAAAAGTGTAAGTCTAGATATTGCCTCAGCCCATATGGCAACACTGAAAGCGTTTTTTTTTTCTTTTTCTTTCTTTTTTTTGCACAGCAGCAAAGGGAAGATGTGGTTGGAAATGTCTGCTTTAAAGATCAGCCGAAACAGTTTTGGTTCACACAAGCCGATAATATTGTCAAGGGGTCAACGTTTGCTAATCTGAGGGGAAATTTTAAATCCTCGGCAGTGCCGGAGCTGGGGGAATTTTGCAGAGCAAGCCATTAGGAACTGAAGGGAAGATAAGGAGAGACCAGTGGGTGGAAGCTGTCTGGTTTTGTTTTCTGGCAGGAAGAATACCAGAGGGAATTCTCTTTCCCAGCCTACCACCCCCATTTTTTTTTTTTTTTTCCCCCCTTTTTTTCACATCAAGGCCTGATTTTTTTTTTGGTGTCTAACATTTCCATGGTGCAATCTGGCAAACCTGGCCCAGCTGTTTGGAAAAGCTGCCTGATATTTAAGGTTGCTTTCCTCTGCAAAAGCTCCTTTTTCACTTGCTAACCTTCCCATTTCTGGATGCCAGGCTAGGGAATGGCTATAAATACGGAGTTAGGTGTCACAGCTGCCAAAATTTATTATGGAGAGGTTGGCAATAACCTTCTCCCCTTTGCCCTTTCTCTCTCTCCTGTATTTTGCAAGGTAAAGTCTATCTTTCCTGATATTTTTGGAGAGCATCTGACACAACAAAAACAACTTTCCAGCCTGAAATCGAGTACTTGGGTAACAGGGGAACAAAACAAAACAAATAAGTCAACCTAAAGCTATTGATCTTCATGGAGCATTATAAAAGCTGCTTATGTAAAGCTGTTTTGCAAGCAGAGAACCCAATGGCAAGCCTGGAATTCTGCTGCACTCAGGAGCAAAATCTCCCCATCTTTCTCCCAGTATCCCATTTGCTGTGCAAAAGATCTTCCCTGATAATGGAGCTTTGTGTTTGCTCAGTGTTCCTCTTCCTTTGCCACCTGCAGGGCAGGTACCAACCATGTGAAGCTTTTCTGTTTCCTCACACTCACAATTTAATCAATTAAGGCCTGTTTATTTTAATTCCCTTCTACTCCTCTTGCGAGTAATCATTTGAACTCTTTAAATCCCAAGTGGCTCCTTCCAGCTCTTTTCTTTGGCTGAGATTTCTTAATCCATGCCGAAATTTCATTTTCAACAGGTAAATTTTTGTTACGTGGGCCAGGTTAAACACTGAATTTGTGGTCTTAATTTTATATATGATAAAGCAGCCACAGAATCACAGAATACTTGGGGTTGGAAGGGACCTCTGGAGATCCAGTGGAACCCCCAAAGACCCCAGTCTAGCCCATCACTGCTTCTCTGTCACTGCATCTGCTCTTTCCTCTCTGTTTCCTCTTCCTCCTGTTTCTATTCCAGCCTCCCATTTCCTGAAAATCCATTCATAAAACCTCTCAGCTCCGTTGTGCTGCTCTGGGTCAGGAATACAGGAGCAATGTGCAGGGTGATGGGATCATTTCTGCACTGGGCTGTACAATTCCTTCCTTCCAGAAACATCTGGATTTCTGTTTATCATAAACCCAATCTAGTTATTTATGTTTTTTTTTTCTTTTTCTTGTTGTTTGGGTGTTGTGGATTAGTTTGTTTATTTGTTTTTTTAAATTCCTGCTACAACTCCTGAATAATTACTCACTTCTCTGATGTTCAGAAATTCCCTTTGACATAGCACTTTGCTTATTTATTTGAATTTTTTTTTCCCCTGTGGTGGTTTTCCCCACTAATTTAAAACCATGATTACCTCCTTTTCTCCCTCTGCTTCATCTGGTCTGATACATTTATAGTGAGCAACTTCATCCCCTCTCCACCTTTATTTTCCTAGGGTTCAACTGGGCCAATCCTTGCTATTTTTTCCCTTGAGCCACGAGCTTTCTACATTATCCTGCTGGTCTTCCTCTGCTCAATATCAGTTCAAATTCATCTGCCTGGTGCAGAAGGCACCAGGATTGTGACAGCATCCCTGCAAAGGGCTCATCAGTGTCATGCCCAACAGAAACAATATTCCCCTTTCCCCACAGGAACATTCCCAGCTGATGAGATGTAGGATCACATTTACTTCTTTGCTGTCGCGTTGCACTCATGGCTCTCTTCTCCTCTGACTGAGGGAGATGAAGTCAATTCCTTCTCTTCCCTTGTCAGTCCAATCCTGCTCATAACTGAGGGCAGGAATTTCTGTTTAGTTCCTGACTCTGCACTTTGTCCTATTAAGCTCCATGCCATCCGCACCTATTGCTTGACTCCAGTTTTCAAGGTCGTGCATTGGGATATTCCCAATCTTCCTGTTACCTCAATTTGGGTAATGGACACATTTCAGAGCCACTCTGAAAGATAAAATGCTTTTGGCCACATGCCCCCTTCTCTTTTAGCTGAGTTATTGTTTAAACTGGAGGAAGGAGAAAACTGACTGCAGAGGCAAAAAGCTAAAAAACGTGAGGAGTCTGATTGCTCCAAAGCCAAAGCAAAGTATTTGAAAATGGAAAGGAAGGTATTGAAAATGGAAAGGAAGGTATTGAAAATCAGAGAATCTCAGATTGGGTTAAAGATCATCAAGTTCCAGGTTGGGACAGAGACACATTCCACTACCCCAGGTTGCTCCAAGAAAAAAACCAACCTGGCCTTGGGCATTGCCAGGGATCCAGGGGCAGCCACAGCAAATCCGGGCACCCTGTTCTAGGGCCTGCCCACCCTCACAGGGAACAATTCCTGCCCAAGAGCCCATCCAGCCCTGCCCTCTGGCACTGGGAAGCCATTCCCTGTGTCCTGTCCCTGCAGCCCTTGGGAATATTCTGTTTTCATCTTTCTTCTCAGCTCCTTCAGGCCCTGCAAGGCCACCCTGAGCTCAGCCCAAAGCTTCTCCTGTCCAGGCTGAACAATCCCAGCTGTGCCAGCCTTTCCTCCCAGGAGATGGTGACTCCTTCCTGCTGTAAAATCAGTGGGATTTTGTGCTCCTGGCCCCAGTTCTGCAGCTGTTCCATGGCAGGACTGGCTGTGTCCACGAGACATTCCATCAATTCCTCGGCGCAGCTTCAATAATTCACTCTCACCAACTCAGACTGCTGTTAGAGCGGAATAGGTTGTACCTTGCAGGGAAAAGCTGCCTGAAAGGAAGGTTTGTGTTTGACTGTGGGTAGGAAATGATGCTCAGCACCCTTTTTTTTGTGCCTGGAAATCTGGATTCCTGCTTGGGGTGGCTGCTGGCAGCGCTGTGAAGGGTATGGGAGCTGAAAGGGCAAAAAGGCTTAGTGAACACCATCAGTCATAACAGCAAACAGGAGAACTCACTTCTCCATAGCCATGATTATAAACAGCTCAATTAAGTAAACAAAGAAGTAGTTTAAAAAAAACAAAAAAAACCAGCACTGACAGATATTAGATACCAAAATTAATTATAAACAGCAGCCCAAATGCAGCAAGTACGAACTAATCAAAATACTTAATTAGGCTTTGCAGTAGCTACTTTTCTCCCTACCGCTGTTTATTCCAGTTTTATCTGGGGGTTGGTGTCTTTGGTAAGGCTCCAAAGAGTTATAATAACCGGTTTAAAAGCCTTGTGCTCCCACAAAATAGTAATATTTTGAGACATGGTGCACTTCAGGCTGATTCAGCAGAGCAAGGAAGGAGCCCCTTGCCCTAAATGGAGAGATCTGATGTTGCCTCTGCCTGTTCTGTGCTTTTTTTGGTGTTCAAGGGGCTTCAGGTACTTATAAATGTGTTAAATCTAAGCCTGACAGCTTCCCTTTGGGTCACTGCAGGTGACTTCTCCAAGGAACACAGGTAATCTGATCCTGTGTTTAAGGAGTTAAAAGGTGTCTATGAAGAAAAGCAAATCTGAGTGAAGGAAATAAACTAAAGAGGCTGCTGGCAATTTAGTGAAAAGGTCTTGTAGATTGTGATGGATATATCAGTGTCCTCTGAGGCAAAAAAAGGAAAAAAAAATCAAAAAAGGATGAAAGGAAGTTTTATTCTGTTGAATTTGGGCTGGTAAGAAACAGCTACCCTGACTTTTTTTGGCTCCTGCCCTAGGTTCAAGGTAGGTAGGACATGGTGGTGACTCCACAACCTCCCTGCCAAGGCCTGAGCACCCTTTCCATGGGGAAATTCCTGCTGCTGGCCAAGCTGAGCCTCCCCCGGCCCAGCCTGAGGCCGTTCCCTCTCCTCCTGTCCCTGTTCCCTGGGAGCAGACCCTGACCCTCAGCAATGAGAAAAATTATAGAAGTCAGTGTAGGGATGGCACTCAGGAGAAGGCTAAAACCAAACTGGAAAAAGATTCTGGTGAGAACAAGATATATTCATTTATTCAGATATAAATGACAGAGAAATGGGAAGATCTAAATTCAGAGCTTGTGCTAAAAAAAAAAAAATAAAATCTCTTTAATTGTTTTGTACCCAGCTACAACTTAATGTGAAACTTGACAGATGTGAAGAAAACCAGAATTTTGGTTACCTAGAAGAGATTTCCAATGGAGTTGCTTGTTCTACTCCATGTATGCCAAAGGATCTGTAGTCATTAGCGTCACTGGAAAATCTGCCTTTGCCACAAAATGCTCAGGCAAAAAAAAAAAAAAAAAAAAAAAAAAAAAGCCAGACAGCTGAATTTCATCAAATTCACAGATCCAGTTCCATGGAGATGTCAGAACAAGCAAATGGATGAGTTAAAAACGATCACAGCACAAAATTTACATTTTTATTTTTGCTTGAGAAACAACAGAAAGCTGTGTACATCCTGCTTCTGGGGAAGGCAGAAATTATAAATCCAAAATAATAAATGCTGCATAAAAAGAAAGCACTCACAGCCAGCTTGCTTTCGTACAGTTTCTACAGCCAAAAACTCAGTGGCCAATGCTGTTGAGATTTACTTCCAACAGAGAAGGCCACTTATAATTCAGGAACTAATGGGATTTAATAAAACACAGTGTAACACACTCCCACTTTCATTTTCACAAATGAACATGAACCTCAGAGAACAACAACAACAAAAAAAGCATGTAATCACTCAAGCTCTCCGTGTCACAAATAAATTCTGTCTGACCAAAACCACATCACTGGGTTTGGGAAATTCCTGTTTGGCTTGCAGAGGCATTTTCAGAGGAAGGAAGGAAGGAAGGAAGGAAGGATGGAGGGACATTTCCATGAGTTTTGATGATGCTGTGGGCAGTCAGCTAATAAATAACCCTGACTCCCTGTGAAAATGCAAACCACTCACATGCACAAGGATACACAGAGTGAGATCTTGGTTTTAGAGATGTCAACAGTCATTTTTCCTTTGATTCCAGAGGGTTAAGGCTTCATCCAGGAGGTTTCTACCCTCCAGCACTTCCCACTCCTAAGCAGTGATAAGGGCTTATAATAATTTAATTTCTGTCACAGCAATAACAAGGAAAAGCAACTCTCTTTCCCTGAGCACGCTTTTCTTTTTTAATTGCACCACAGGCTCCTAAATAGAAACCTGAATAACCACAGATCCAAAATCTCTCCAAACCTGTGAGATTTGTGCACGTCTCCTGGTGGAAATGGTTGGCTTAGTGACGTGGGTGGAGTGGGAGCTTCAGGAAAAGTTTATTAAAGAATCCCAGCCACTGAGTCACGAGCGCTGGAAGTGCTTTCTAAACTTCTCAGAGAGGAGCCCGGAGGGGCTGGACCCAGAGTTTGCCAACAGTTTTAAGTTTTACGAGTTTGTCCTGCGGGTTTTAATGATGGCAAAGCAGATACAATCATACAAAAATGAGTTCTTTATTATGACAAATGATTAGATGAAAAGGGCTCCATCAGAATCATTTATTACACAGTATCAAAGCTAAAACTACATTAAAACAGTTCTGTTAAAGTAGAAAAGTAGGAAACTAGGATAAGTAGAAACTATTATTAAGCAGAGATTGATGTGACTCGCCCATAACAACGATCATGGCATTTCTTTCTCTTAAACCTCCAGGACTATCCCTGGTGGGCATCCCCGAAGTCCTAAGGGAGAGAGCTCCACGTTCCAAGAAGGAATGTGTTAGAAGAACCTTCCAGAAAGGAAGTGGACTGGGCTGCCACCGTGGTTGAGTGCCAGCCAGAGGCCTCCAGGCGAGTTTAGCAGCTCATTTACCAAATCTTTGCCTCATTAGCAGGATGTCCATTCGGGGTTTAATTGCCAGGCTGAATTTGATCATAATTCAAAACCAAAAACGACACATGGCCACCTCTCTGCCCACCCCGACGGGTTTGTAAACATTTGTGAACGTAAACAGGACATTTTTGAGTTTGCTTGACCACATTCCTGAGCAGAACACCTAGATCAAAGCATCCTACCAGGGTCAGTAGGATCAGAACTACAGCCACACGTGGAGCAAGTGGTCACCTGGGCAGGGGCACAGGCACAGCCTGGCTGACCAGCAGCAGGGACAGGCCAAGGCATGGATCCCCTGCTGCCTCATCCAGGCCAGCCACAGAGCTGACCTGGTTTTGTGGGGCAGATCGATGCTCTCACAAAGCAAAAAAAAAAAAAATGCAGGCAGAGGGTGACACCCACTCCTCACCGTGGAGAGGGCACCCTCAACCAGTCCTCTCATGTTAAATCTGGCCTGGGCTGAGTTAAAAGAAGAAAACGAGGAAAAAGTGGGTGTGGAAATTCTGCTGCATCAGTGGTAGGCAGTGTGAGATTGACCCCTCAGTGTAAAATGAAAACAGGAGGCAGCCGAGTTTGCCAGTTCTATTTTGTATTGCACAGCAACGAGAAGGTTGGTGGTGTTTGTTTTTTAATCAAGTGCCTCTCCAGGACTTAATGTAAGGCAATACATAATGGATAATGTTTCCATGGGAGAAACAGCTGGCTGGAAGGAATTAGAAAACAAGCTGGAGGTATTTTTGCTCCTAATTCACTGGGTCAAAGCCAGCCCACGTTGGTTGCCATCAAAAGTTGCCACCATCTGTTGTTTGGTGGCCTCAGTGAGTGAGCTGCAGCTTGGTCTGCCTGCTCCTGGTGCAGAATTCCATTCTCCTACCCGGGAAGAAGCACAGGAAAAGGGACTTGAGTGTGTCCAGAGAAGGGCAACGGAGCTGGGGAAGGGTCTAGAGAAGAATCCATGTGAGGAGAGGTTGGGGGAGCTGGGGAGGCTCAGCCTGGGGAAAAGGAGGCTCGAGGGCTTTTCACTCTGCCTGACAGGAGGCTGTGGTGAGGTGGGGGATTGGATTCTTCTTCCAGGGAAAAAGGGATGGGAAGAGAGGGAAAGGCCTCAAGCTGGGCCAGGGGAGGCTCAGCTTGGACATCAGGAGGAATTTCTTCATGGAAAGGGTGGTCAGGCCTTGGAAAGAGCTGCCCAGGGATGTTTGGAGTGCCCATCCCTGGAGGTGTCCCAGGAAGGCCTGGAGGTGGCACTCAGAGCTCTGGGCTGGGGACAAGGTGGGCATTGGGCACAGCTTGGGCTCAATGGTCTTGGAGCTCTTTTCCAACCCAAAAAATCCATTTCTGACTGTTTTTGCTCCTTATCTTCCCTCCTGCCCCTCTGCTGGCTGTTCCCTCTTTCTGATATTGAGCCCTGTGCCTTCCTGGCTTTGTTTTTCCCAGCATCCTCACTCTCCAGAGAGAAGCCTGTAAGGTTTAAAAAAATCCCCAAAACAACAACAACCCCCCAACCAAAAAAAAACCCAAACAACAACAACAACAAAAAAACCCCCAAAAAAACCCAACCAAAAAACCAAACCAACCAACCAAAACCAAAAAACNAAAAAAAATCCCCAAACAAAACCAAACCCCCCCACCCTAAAAAAAAAACCCAAAAAACCAAAAAAACAACAACAACAAAAAAACCAAACCAAAAAAAAACCCCCGGGAGAGTTCTAAGTTAACAATCCTCTGGTAGCCCTTCCAAATGCTGGCCAGTGGCCTGAAGCAGTCTGGGCTTCTCCAGCACTCTGCAGTTTAAGCTGCCAATAATTTGGTGGATTCTTCTTGATTTGCCAAGGTCTAAATTACTTCCCTGCTACTGCAGCTCAAGTGCTGAAAAACAGTTTGTTTTCAAGCAAAGCAGGAGCTGCCACTTCTGCACTCCCCTCTGCTCCTCACAATGTTTAAAGGATTTAGCAAGGGGGGGAAATGCACTGCACTGAACGAAACTGTCAGGATTTCTGCATGAATTGCAGCAGTAAAACTCCTGAAATATGAGAGCATGAAGGCCCTTTCACTGGAAATGCTTTTTAATTCAAAGTATTTTTTTTAAAAAAAAGAAAGACAATTTTCCCTCTTGGTGCGTGGGATCAAATGGAGAGCCAGTTGAATAGAAATAGAAAGTTAATAGAAAGAGTCTCATTTACCTAATAGGTGTGAATCAGGTCCTTTGAGATTACTGATGGTTTTGAGAGGGAATTTTTCACTCTTCTGTCTCAACAGCATGTCCTGAGGCTCTGAGGGATCAGGACAGGCTGGATCCATGGGCTGAGGCAAAAGGTGTGAGGGTCAACGAGGTCAAATGCTGAGTCCTGCCCTTGGTCACAACAACCCCGTGGAGCTCCAGGCTGGGCAGAGGGGCTGGAAAAGCTGGAAAAGGCCCTGGGGGTGCTGGTGCCAGGGGCTGGACACGAGCCCAGGGGTGCCCTGGTGGGCAAGAGGCCCCTGGGCTGGGTGAGGAATTGTGTGTCCAGCAGGAGCAGGGCAGGGATTGTCCCTCTGTGCTCCACGGCTGTGTCCACATCAGCATCCAGGGCCTCCAGTCTGGTTGCTCTTTGCTGAACTCCCCCCCACTTTGTCACCCTCACGCTCCATAAGTACATTTCTTAATCCACATTCCTGCAAGAAACAGTGCAAAACAGAAAGGTTCATGCAAAATAAAACCCTGTGTTCTTTCAGGGCAGACACAGGTGATTCCAGCACAGCTGGTGGTAAAGTGTCTCAGATAGGTGAACTTCTCCTGGCCCCCTGACACCCCTGAGGTGCTGAGGCACCTCAAATTCCCAGGGCAGGAGAGCCCTGGAGGGGCTGGAGCGTGTCCAGGGCAGGGAAGGGGGCTGGGGAAGGGGCTGGAGCCCCAGGAGGGGCTGAGGGAGCTGGGAAAGGGGCTGAGCCTGGAGAAAAGGAGGCTCAGGGGGGACCTGGTGGCTCTGCACAAGTCCCTGCCAGGAGGGGACAGTCGGGAGGGTCGGGCTCTGCTCCCAGGGACAGGAGGACAGGCAAAAGTCAAACCCCTCAAATTTCCTGCTGAAAACCAGGGTTTGAGGCAGCTTTAGTTTATCTCCAGCTGACTCAAATGCCCAGCTCAGCCTGTGGACAGGCCGAGTGCGCAGCTCCAGTCGAGTTTTAATTGGTCCTGACTTTGTAAAAGGCTCCGTGGTTGAGCAGGAACCACCTTTGTTCAGAGGCCCCTGTGCAGCCCTGGCTCTGCAGGGAGGTGGGGGCAAATTGGTGAGGTTATAAATCCCCAGGCCTGCCCTCAGTGAGGTTATAAATCCCCGGGCCTGCCCTCGGCGGCCCCTGGCTGAGGGTTAATGGCTGCTGCTAATGAGGGAATGTTTGGATACAGCTCCATCACTTACTCTGAGTGTCGAGGTTTTGCACTCAGCAGGGGGAAAAAAAAGAGACTGATTGTCAATTTATGGGGCTCTTCAACCCACGTTCATTGCTAGAAAGGTATTAACTCTCCTAATTAGCTGGGGATAAAAACCTGTTAACAGAGAGCTGCTCGCTGGCCTGGGGAGATCAGCAGAACTTTGCAGCTCCTGCTTTTCTCTGTCTCCTCTTTGTGAACTGTCGGGATTTCCCCTCACCCCTCCGTGGTCGTCTCTTTTATGGTTTATATTGATTGCTTTTACTGGTTGGCTCTATTTAACTCCCTTTGATAAAGTGTTTCTTCAGCGGGGTTGAGATGAGTTAAATGTTAAGGATTTATGACCTTGCTCATTTTTTTTTATCAGTTCCTTGGGAAGATTTATGAAGTATTTTATCATCTCTGAAATGCTCTTGATTGTTGATGGGGGAAGCTTCTCAGGCCACTGGATCTTGATAAAGTGGGGTTTTTTTCCCTCTAACCTTAACAGCAGCAAAATGGGTTCAGAAGTTCATCTGTGCTTTATTCCTGGTAGAGAAAGGAGGAGCTGCTTAATATAGGGATGCCATGAAAATATGGTACCGTATTAAAATATGGTCTATGTACATCAACTGAATAGCACAAGTTATTAAAGGTTAATATACATAAAATTCTAATTGCAGCGTGTACTTGCATACCGATACACAGATATATAAAATCCCCACCTCCTGCTCATTTTAGTTATATCTTTGATTTTCTTTGAAACTTTTTAGTTTCAAACCCAGCTCTAAGTTCTTCCAACTCTGATTTCCTGCTGCTGGAGTTTGCAGCATCACTTTTATTTCGGTAGAAGCCATTTTGTTTCCCTTCTTGGCTTCGGGCTTTTGCCCCCTGAAAATGCTGACTGTTTTCCACTTCAGACTGACTGCTGAGACCTGAGGTGTCCAAATAATGTTAAAAACAAAGCACTGGCTTGGAAGATGGAGGGAGACAGCCTGAACTTGTGCACCTTCTGCGCTTGTGACTCTGTTGTCTGCTCTGTGAGTGAATGATGGCAGCTTACTCAGCACCACCAGCTCCCTGCTTTCTCCTGGTTGTACCATCTTCTGGCAACCAGTCACTAAAATCAGCAGGGCTCTGGTGACGTGCTGAACTGCTGGGGACGTGGGGACAGGAGACGTGCAAATACTGAGGGAGCCTTCAGTCACCTTTCCTCAGAGAGTCTCTTCGTTTAGAAATCAAACTCTTGCACTGAGCAGTGAAATCCTGCTCTTTGTCAGCAAGACTCTATCCCTGAAGGCTGGCAGAGGCACCTTCACCCTCCCTGTGGTGGCTTTCTGACCCTGCTGGTTATAAATGAGCATTTTTTTGTGCTCTAGGGTGGCCCTGCTTGGGGTTGAACTCTCCCAGTCTCACCCTTTCTGGGATTCTCTGGGACCCCTGGGCTCTGTTCCCAGCTCTGTCACTCATTTGATGCCTGACCAGGGGAAAATCACACCTTTTACAAAGGAATTGCTCAGCCAGAAGAGAATCTCCTGCACGGTGCTGCAGGCTGAGGCTCAGCTTTAGCCTCAGATGGTGCTGAGGCCCCTCAGGCCTGGCTTTGTCAGGCAGGTGGTTCTACACAGGCTGGAGCTGGAGACAAATCCCATCTGCTCTGCCAGCAGGTGACTGGAGCAGCCACGTGGGAGGGCCAACAATCCCGATTTTCTGGGTGTCAGGCTCATGTGTGACAACTCTGGGACAGCAGGTGGGATGTGCTGCAGATGGATGGCTTGGGAAAAGCCCACGGAGCTCCTCTGCTCCAAAGGCAGGAGCACCTTTGGGTGCCCTGCCCAGCTCTGGGCTGGAGTTTGTCCCTCAGCCTTCCAAGCTGGTTTGCCCTTAATTTGTCCCTGAATGTGTTTCTAAGGGCAAATGGTTTGTTCATGGTTTAGACATTTGCATTTCAGCTCAGACCTGGAGACACTTAGAACTGACCACAGAGGTGGAGCCCTGGAAATGCCATGACAGGACAAGGGGGAATGGCCTCAAAGTGACACTGAGAGGGGTTAGATGGGATATTGGGCAGGAATTGTTCCCTGGGAGGGTGGGCAGGCCCTGGCACAGGGTGCCCGGATTTGCTGTGGCTGCCCCTGGATCCCTGGCAGTGCCCAAGGGCAAGTTGGACATTGGGGCTTGGAGCAGCCTGGGACAGTGGGAGGTGTTCCTGCCCCTGTCCCACCCTGGAACTAGATGATCTTCAAGGCCCCTTTCCTAAAACCCTTCTCCTTCTCTTTCCCCTTCCCCAAACCACTCTGCAATTCCACGATTCTCTGATCTCAAGCACTTGTATGAACATCTCTCACTTACAAAACAGGCACTGAAGTGAAAACCGCTTACGTGGGTGCTTATAATAAAATTTTCTCTGCCTATTTTAAGCAGAGTATTTGAAAAAAAAAAAAAAAAAATCCCGTAGCTCGCAAAACTTTCTGCTTTATATCCAACATTTTCTGGTGCAAAAGGTTAAAGGCAAAGCATGTTATTGTTTTCACCTTCACTGGACACGTTTGCAAACAATCACATATGTTTAGGGGATTTTGGTGCCAGCTGCAGTTGTACCAAACGATACAATATTTCATAAATAAGCTGTCACTTATTCAGCATCTTTATATAGAGGTGCTAAACAAGAGACTTCTTCTCCCTGCCTGGTGGAACGCACATGGAGAGAGAAAATGTGAGCAGTGTAACCCGTGGAATCATTTCACTTTCTCAGGGTTGTTACAAATGAAGTCCCACAGTCAAACACCCCAGCTCAGGGACTCCTCCTGCTTTTTAAAAGAGACCTGTGTGGGTTTCTCGGGGTCAAACGGGCCCTGACTGGGGCTAAAACTGTTCCAGCAGCAGCTGGAATGACTCACCTGGAGGTCAGGATTTAGTTCACTCTGGGATTGCACTTCTGACTAGGAGAAAACAAGTAAATATATATTTATGATATCCAGCAGTGTTTTTAGAGCAGCACAGATATCACAGCTGATATCAGATATTTGCAGGATTTTTGTCCCATCCTGTTCTATGTATCTTCATAGAACAGCCTGCTTGGCATATGATTGACAAAACAATTAAAAATCGGTGGTTTTTAAATTGAGAAAGATTAAAATCAATTGAGGTATGAATGTAAGAAAAATAAACTGTGTTAATTGTGCTCAGCGTTGGGCTTGATATTTCCACAACTTGAGTTCTGGAGGAATTTATGTTCAGCCTGTTTTTTTCTGTTAATTACCTTTTGCATATAACATGAGAGCTCCTCATGAGTCAATTGCTCGCAGGGTTTCATGTAATATAAACAGAATTCTAGCGATGGAATTGGTAAACACCGTGCCACAACTTTTCAGCTTTTCCTTCCATCTCCACAGCCTTGAATTCCTCTTCTCACAGGCTCACCAAGTCCCTCTTGTGCTGGAAAGCCTCTGCATTCTGGAACAATTAAATGCTGTGGTAAGGATTGTTAGAAAAGAGCTTTTCTCACTGTCACTGTTGTCAAAATTATTGTGAGTCACGTTCACTGTAACAAAAGCACGTCCAGCCTGGATTTAAAGCTGGAATTATAAGAATTCCAGGCCGTCTGGATGGAGTTTGTCTTGAAACGCAATATGGGAGGAAAGTGATGTTTTTCCTCAGTGGTGGCAAACCAGGAGAGAAAGATAGGGCTGTCAAAAAGCAGTTTTTATTCCTTCTGCTCACAGAAAATACATTTTGGCCACGTCCTTTGTGCTACAGAATCATTACTGGGTTTATTTCTTCTGAAATCACAAGTTGAGAGCAAACAAGTTGTACTCTCTCAGCAGGGTTTGGAACAGTGAAGAGGTGTAAACACGTGTTGGGCTCTGAGCATTATTCATAATTAGAATATGTGACGAGGAAAAATTAGAGAGCACCCAGATGGAAAGTAAATGTTTCAATACTTCCACATGACACAGGATTATTGATTTATTTATTTATCCTTCACGTGGGAATTCAGTATTTGGGTTTGATGCAGTCGGTGTAATTAACTCAGATGCTTCTGAGATCATGGGTTGGGCGGAATTAGAAATGCCAGCTGTGCTTTCGTGCTCATTTGCACATGCACAGCCCCCACAGTGTTGTTCCCAGGGACAACAGCCTGATGGGGCTTTCATGGATGGACTGGGGAGATGAGTCAGCCTTTTTTTTTTTTTAGGGCTGTCATTCCCCAGGATGAACAGCCAAATCCTCCAGCCTTTGGCGTGTTTAGGGAGTTAAAGGAAATCCAAGGCTGCGTCCTAGTATAAATCCTAATTCCCAAGAACAGCCTCAGTGGTGAGCACCTTTCGTAGTTCAAATTGCTGAGGTTTCACTGGAGGTGGCTGTGTGAGTAATAACTAAGGGAGAAAAAGTTGTAAACACTCCCTAATATTTACTTTTATGGAAAAATTGGATTTTAAACATCGTAAAATTGGGAAAACTCATACGTTTTCTGTCTCTGTGGATCTAAGGGATCCAAATGTGACATAGTCCTGTTACTTAAAATAAGCAACATCTTTGCCTTGATTTGTATCCCTACACGAGAATTATTTAGGTTACTTTTGGTCCATGTTGCGATTTTAAGGTTCAAAGAGGCCACCCAAACAATCGAATATTGTGTCCTTCAAAAAAGAATCTTGGATTAAAGCATCCATTCCAAATAATTCCCCTCATTTTCTTGTGAATGAGAGACATCATGTTGTTTTTCACACAGGACTGATCACACTTCCGTTAAAAATAAACGCCTTAAATCTGCTGCCAATTTATTTATACACCATCCGTAAGACCCATTTGCAGACCCAGACTGAAGTTTCCTTTATTATCAATTATTTTCTCATCCCCAAGATATTTAGAAACATTGGTTGGGTCTTTTCATGCATCAAACACAGATGGTCCAGTCTGTCTTGGTTTGGAAAGACAGGTGTCTGCTAAGGAAGGAAGGAAGGAACGCAGGAGCCTCCCTTGGAATGGAGAATGTAAATCCCCTCCCTCTGAATTATTATAATTTTGAAATTAAGGGGCTCTCAGGCAAAGATATGGGAA
>VXBN01004223.1:20056-42960 GCA_013397395.1 Sinosuthora webbiana
TCCCTCTGGGAATCCAGTGCACACAGGCTGTGCTGCTGTTCTGAATGCCAGGTGTGATCCAGGTGGGAATGCTGGGCTCCTCCCCCTGGGTGGAGCCTCTCCCCGTGAGATGATGGGATTGGCTCCTCCCCCTGGGTGGAGCCTCTCCCCATGGGATGATGGGCTGGGCTCCTCCCCCTGGGTGGAGCCTCTCCCCGTGGGATGATGGGATTGGATCAGCCCTGCAGTGAGCCTGGATGGCCCATGGACAGCAGAGATCCCCTGGGGGGAGGATGGGTCCTGGAAGGGATAAAGAACTTGCCCCACCTGGTTTAACAGCTGGTGACAGAATACAAACTGCTGGTTACACCTTGCATTGCAATCTAAGATACAGTCAAATACCCACATCTTACACAGTGCAGTTGTTTTTCCAGCCATTGGGTAAATTTATTTTTCCTGTAGCACTCTCCCACTTTTCATTTTCCCATTTTGGAATGTGGGCCACGGAGCTGATCATAACAAACCCATATCACTCTTGCCTCTGCCATTGTAAAATCATCTTTTTTTCCTTCTTCTCCAAATGGAAATACAAAGATTTATAATTTTTAACATATTTTTTGCTGAGCTCTGTGACTCTTGTGACTTTGAGACTGTTGCACAAGCTCTGAAAGTGTCTGTTCTTGAGGTCCAAGTTTTCCTGGCGGAACAATACAAGTTTTGCTCCTTCAGCTTTGCTTTTTCCACTCTTTACCTGCAGAATACCTCAATATGTTCAGCTCAACATGCAAATCAGGTGGTTTTGTCTAACTGCTCAGTCCTTGATATTATTTGCCAGCCTTTGTGCCCTCCACACATTTCATAAATAGTAATTTTATATCTCCACATCAGTGAGAGCTGAGCAGGCAGAAAAGTGTCTTGTATGAAGAGCCTGAATTGCAATGATTCATTTGTAACACTCCTTTGTTATTTCCCTCCGCTGATTTTCCAGCTTTTGCACTCCAGGGTTTTGTCCTGAAATCAGTGCTGGAATGTAAAACACACTTCACAAGCGAAGGTTGATTTTATTTCAGTCCAAATCCATCATTTATATACCCACTAAATTCTACCAGGGTACCATCTGGTGAGGAGACAACAGGGTTGAATTACACATAATGCAATTATGGTGTGAAAACACAGCCGTCTCTGCTATTCATTAGATTGTGTTCCTAAAATACTTAGTAAAGATTAGGATGTAAACTAATAATACTTTTCATTAGGCCCATAAAAATATCTCTGCAGATTTCACAGTGTGTGCATCTCTTAAAAATGTGAGGCAGTGCTCATTGAAGGCATGAAGGATGGACCAAAAGGGACTTTTCAGCATCACTCCTCAAATTCAGCTTCTTGACCTCCCTCCTACACTCTTTTTAATTTTATTCCATTAATTTTAATGATGTATCTGCTGGGCACCGTCCCTGACACGTGACGCTACATCAAAATACAGGTGGAATTATTTCCTACAGCAGTGCTAAGGCTTGGAGTTCATCACGAAAAGGAGCTGGTGGAAGGTATTGATCAAAACATTTTGGGCTTCACAGGGATTTTTCTGGGTGCTGGGATTTGCAGCATCATGTTCTGCCTCGTGTCCCTCAGTTATCAAACAATTACTGTACACAAATATCCCTGCAGTTTATGCTGGGTACACTTTCATCTTGTTCTTTGGACCTTAATACACACCCTGAGAGATTTTTCTGTTGTTATTCCAAACAGATTTTCCCCATGTTGTATCAGACTGGATTCTGCATTTCCAGAGGATTTTCTATAAGTTGTTTGGAGCCACCTGGTCTAGTGGAAAATGTCCCTGGTTGGAACTGGGTGAGCTTCAAGGTCCCTTCAATCCAAACCAATCCATAGTTCTATTTCCATATATCTATTTAATTTGAGCACAGCTTTTTAAGGGGTAAACACACGAAGATGGTGAAAATACAAGATTAAGAGAGAAGCTGGACATCCAGCATATTAACAGGATTGTTTTTTTCCATGCATGCACAAATATTTGTACACATTTACCTCTACCTAAACATGATAAGGAAGTCCTACATTCACTCCCCATATCTATTCAAACCTCTGATTTCTTTATATGTATTTAAATACATAAAATATTTATACATACATTTATAAGTGCACAGATTTTATTAGGCTTATGTGAAGAACACATAAGTTATGTTCTCTGATTCAGATCTTCAATGCATTTTATGCAGTGATAAATAACACAGCTCCAAGGATTTAGTGGGAAGGGTCATGGTCAACATCCATCCTGGAATTTTCATTTGGGAGGGAACAGATTTCCTGGCTAAAGGAGACTGGAATTGTGCACATCACTTTAAGCTTTTATGTATCAGGTTATGACTGAGATTTTGATAAAAAATCTGCTTTGTTTCCCTTGTTCCTGAGTGCTACTGAGAACAAAACCTTTTAACTAAAGGATAAATAATGGAAAAGAATATTGGGATGGGATTTTTGGTGGTTTGTTAACTAATTAATCCTTTTAAATCAAATTAAAGTTCACTTGGGGGTCCCTGATTTTAACATTATTTTATGAGAGGTAGATATGTCGAGAAGAAAAAAGAGTAGTGGTGATTTTTCTTCACGTGACAGGGTATCCACACAGTATAGGAAGATTTCTTGGAAATAAAAATAGAATTTTTCTACTAAGTAAAGGAAGTTTTGGATCCATTACCAATTTTTTTTCTTCCCTAGGAAAAGTGAAAGCCTGGGCAGGATTTTTTCACACTGCAGTGGTGGCGATTTTTCTGCCTTAATGGACTCACAGAAGATCCTAAGGTGGCAAAAGAAACAACACTTGGAGTAAATGCTATAAAAGCCTGACCTGAAAAGAGCAGCGCTCTCTTTAGTAAGAAGAAATTCGATTTCTCAAAATACAGATGTCTCATTTCGGTAGATTATACCTGGCAATATCTATCAAATATAAAGTGGTCCTTGATTTGAAGGAATTACCTCCCAGAGCCACAAGTTTAGGTCATTGAAATTGCTTTAGTCCGTGGGCTTCATTTCCAACAGCTGAGCCCTCAGCTCACTGAATCTCTTGTTGCTGCTGAGGTTAATTTATCAGAAAACAAAAATAGACGTGAAGTCTCACCCAGAAAAGCCTGTGTTTGTTTAAATTCTGCTAAGGGTTTTTTTTTTTTTTTAAGTCATAAATATTGCTGGCCTCCAAATGAGTTGTGTGGGAGTAGGATTCCTATGTGTCCATATTGCCTGCAGGATAATTGAAGTTGATGTATTTTTTAAACTTCACATCACCAAATGTAAATGAAAGATGCATGGTAGGACTCGTTAACTTGGCTACAAACAGTATTGCTTTTCTCCTTGGGTTTTATTTTTTCCTCAAGCTGGCGAATGTAGAAGTTGAAAGGTTGGCGTGGAAATTCTTGCCTCGTTGGCATGAAATTCTTTTTCAGCTTCAGCTGGGGATGTTGTGATTCAGAACCTGTTTGGGTCCATAAGGACCTATAAGCTGTGCCCATTTTTTTCCTTTGTCCCCTGGACAAAAAGAAGCAAAAATCCATCTTTTCCATGCTTCCCTGGCAGCTGTCACTTGGAGGGACCATTTATATTTGCAGGGATAAGCTGCTCACCACCTGAGTTTCAACTGAGGCTGCTAATCTGTGGCAGAGGGCTGCCCTCACCCTCAGCCACTTTTTTTTTTAAGATCAGTGAACCAAAACTTGCCAATCTTTCGAAGGAGAGAACAGCATTAACAAAAATTCTCTGCTGGCCCGGGAACAACATCATCCGCTGCTGGCACAGCTGCAGGAGGTTTTCACACTGCTCCCCTGACTCATCCCGTCCCTCTGCAATTCCCTGCCTAGCAGGATCCGTTCCTGAGGAATTGGAGGGGTGGTTTTTCACTCAGTCTTCCAGGAAATGGCTTTACCTAGCAACAGTAAATAAGCCAGCCGAGGAACAAAGCTGAAGTTACTGCACAGGTTCATCGCTGCCTCTTAACGGAGCGTGATGGGCAGAGCTGAGAATATATTTACTTAATGTGAGCTGCAAGTCAACTCAGATACAAATCTCGAGATCCTAAGTACAGCCTGATCCCTCGTGAGCTGCAGAGTTTTGATAGCTGACTCAGGGTTTAGACTATTTAGCATCAGCAAAAGCCTAATATTTACAGTGGAGCTGACACGGAAAGGCTCTAACCAGGGATTTCAGCAGCTTGGTATTTAAATGTTTGGTACCTGCAGGTACCAAAGCCTGAGGCAAGAAAAAGAATTCATCACAGCATTCGTTTGGAAGCCTATTTCATATTCAATCGCAGCGTGCATTGTCATTTATGGGAAAAAAAAATCAAGAGATTTCGAAATACATATTTTGGGATTTGCTTGGGGAAGCTGTTAAAAATAACTGCATTAAGACCTAGGGAATGTGAAAGGAGAAAAAAAAAAAAAGGCCACTCTTAAAAAGATGGGTACCCTGTCCAAACTGGGACCAACAAGAGGAAAGCCAATGTTTGCTCAGGTAGCCAAGAAAGCCACTGGCCCCTGGGCTGGATGAGGAATTGTGTGTCCAGCAGGAGCAGGGCAGGGATTGTCCCTCTGTGCTCCAGGGCTGTGTCCAGTTGTGGCTCCTGCAGGAGAGCCCTGGAGGGGCTGGAGCGTGTCCAGGGCAGGGCAGGGAGCTGGGGAAGGGGCTGGAGCCCCAGGAGGGGCTGAGGGAGCTGGGAAAGGGGCTGAGCCTGGAGAAAAGGAGGCTCAGGGGGGACCTGGTGGCTCTGCACAAGTCCCTGACAGGAGGGGACAGCCGGGGGGTCGGGCTCTGCTCCCAGGGAACAGGGACAGGAGGAGAGGGAACGGCCTCAGGCTGGGCCAGGGGAGGCTCAGCTTGGCCAGCAGCAGGAATTTCCCCATGGAAAGGGTGCTCAGGCCTTGGCAGGGGCTGCCCAGGGAGCTTTGGAGTGCCCATCCCTGCAGGTGTCACCTGGAGGTGGCACTCAGAGCTCTGGGCTGGGGACAAGGTGGCCATCGGGCACAGATAGGACTCAGTGACATTGGAGCTCTTTTCCAACCTAAACCATTCTGTGATCCCATGAAGGTGGTGGGTACCAGGCACCTTGTGAAGGAGATTTCTCAGTTCTGTGGTTACAGTCTGGGATTTTAGAAGTTTTCAGCACAGTTTCACTTAGACAGGAGCTGCTCAGCACAGACCCTTACAGAGAGCAGCTGACCCCTGGCACCAAGCTTGTTTGAGTTTCAAAAGCTGCACGGTGTGTTCTGGTGCCAGAGAAATTTGAAATCCAGAAAGCTCCAAAACACTCTGAGGCCTTCTTGTAGCTCCAAATGATTATGGAAATATGAGAGGAAAAAGCTGGAGGATCGGCAGAGACAGAAAACTTGGTTTAGGGGCGGCTCAGCGAATCAGGTTGGGGGGTGGAAATAAAGATCATTTGGAGAGGAAGGGAGCACCTTGTCAGAGGGGAAAAAGGAGAATTAACCATTGGGAAAACAAATGTCTTTGACAGAGGGATGGGGGCTGGGCTTTACTCCTCATGGAAGGGACACCAGTGAAGGAACAGGGAACCTCCAGTCACGCACAACAGGTCTGAGAGGAGCTGTGATTTCACAGCAGAGTTTGGATCCTGAAAATTTAAACGGATGAATCCTGGAGCTTTTCCAAGGAGTTGCATCCCTCAGAGCTCGGAGTCACAATCCTTTCTTTGGTTTGGTAAACTCTTCCGAGGGAGGTTGGTGCAATTATTTTATCCAGCAGCCATGTAAGCCCTCAGGGTGGGATTTCCCTCACTTTTAACTTCAGACAGATCCCAAGCAGGCTGTACAATTCACCTGGGGCTCTGTGGAGTCAGTGCAGACAGCTGCACTTCTCCTGGAAGGGATTCTGCTGTTTTAAATCCATTTGAAATATCTACCTGAGGAGGAGATGAGTGATGCTGCAGCCCTTTTCCTGTCTAAACCCACCCACACCCCTTCACTGCCTGCTGTTTAGTGCCTCATGCATATTGAAAATTGTTGTTTGCCATTTCTCCTGCTCCAGTGAAAGCTTTCAACGAGTTGTCTCTGGCACAGGGATCGTTCCGGAGGATTTCTTGGCTATTCTCTCCGGCAGAAGTATTCTCACAGCAGTTTGTACAGCCTTCAAGTTTGGGGAAGGCAGAAGAGGGGGGAGAGAAGAGTGTGAAGGGGATTAAATTAATTATCCTAGTAAACAGAAATATATGTTAAACGTTTCCTGTGGATAACAATAATTTATTCCGTTTAAAACTTCGGAGAGCTAATTAAAATCACAGTTTTAACAGCGCAAGCTTCCAGCTGAACTGTTCCTTCCCAGAAGGTAGGAATATTCAGAGTATTTTTAGGCAGGGAAGAAATTGCTTGAGCTCGTAATTATATGGGATCTTTGCTGACAGGGAGAGACTGGCAAAGTCAAGATGTGCAGGCAGCAGTTGAGATCTTCCTGCAGAGAATTTCCACTCAATGCAAAGTTTCCTTGGCTTGGTGATCAGAACTGGTGGCCCAGAGTTTATGCAGCAGGTTTAGGTGTTTTGCTGCGTCTCTCAATCCAATATTCCTAAAGTGGAAGCTCGGGATGCACTGCCCAGCTTTTTTTGTTGTTGTTGTTGTTGTTGTTTTTAAGGACAGAGATGACAGATGTCACACATTTTCATCCCTCCTATCTGAATGCTCATGGATTTACATTTATTTATTTTTATATATATTTCTATACTTATTGTATATTAATTATATATTTATATATTTATTATTTATATTCTCATGGATTTATTCAGGTTGGAAAAGGCCTCTAAGAACATCAAGTCCTGTTTACCCAGGACCATTCTGTTCCCCCTAAACCACACCCCCAGTGCCACAACCACACAGCTTTTCAAACTCTCCCATATCACACCCACTGCTAATTCCCCTGAATGAAAAAAAAGGCAACTAGGGTTTCCTAAAAGTCCTTAAATAGCAAAATAAAATCCCAAAAGGTCCTTGAAAAACCTCAAGCCTTACAAAGACTAAAACATTGCTTATATCCTCTTTTAGATGTTAAGGACAAGGAATAACACTGCAATAAAAAGGACTGGAAATGAAATAACCTAAACAAGCTGGGCGCATTTGTGGTCCTGTAGATCTGTTTTGTTCTCCTAATAAAATATCTTAGCTCCCTTAATAAAATATCTTCTTAACAAGATAAGAGCTTGGACCCATCAGGGAGTTTTCCATTTTTATTGTATAATCTTTAAAATGGATGTTGGCACATAGACGTTTTCAACATTTGGTCACTCTGGAAAATGCTGAGATGCAATTGGGTTTTTTTTTGGTTTTTTGTTTTTTTTTTTGCTTTAAGACTGTGATTGCAAAGCCTGGAACAACCCCCTTTTTTTTTTTTTCTTTAATCTTTGTGATCAGAGGTGGAAGCCCTATTTTATGAATGTGCACTCACACCCAGTGTCTTCCAAAGAGCCAGCTGAAATCTTGAAAATCTTGAAATCTGGTTTTAATAAAGGCAGGTCGGAGCAGTGAGAGGCAGAGCATGAGGCTTCTGAGGTGATAGGTCGAAAAATTAAAAAAATGAATGCTTCAGAAAGTAAGAGAAAGAACTTTAATTTCTGTGCAGTGAGGAAATGTGAAAACCTCGGAGAGAAACCAAGGATTTTCCAGTGTGTGATTAAGAAAACCCCAAATTCTAACCCTTCAAAAGTCAGTAGCATGATAGACTGACCTGGCCTTCTTAGGCAGGGCTTTATTTTTTAAAATTGTAAAGGCTTCTTTACAAATACCAGGTTTGCCCTGAGAGGACAATATTATTCTGGAGTTGATTTGGAGCAATTTTGGGGTTCTTTTTAGGGAAAAAAGGAGAATTTTTTTTAAAATGCAAGTGAAACTTCCCTGTTATTTGAGCATTTTGTGGTGCTCAGCAAGAATCTGGCAGTTCTAAAAAACACACCGAGCGAGACACTGTAGTGAAGTCTTATTATCTGGACTGGGGGATTTGCCACCAAATTTACTACGTTTCATTTATTAGGAAAACCCCCTGAATTATTAACAGAACTGAGGGACCTTCAGGATAATGAACAAAGTATTTTATGAGAAGCTTTCTGCTCGCTTATTGCTCGTCTTTGATTATTCATCAATTTGCAGCCCGCGGTAATTCACAATTCATCTGCCAAGCATTAATGTGAATTACTGCCAGGATTATGCCTGTTTGCTGCATTTCCTTGCAATATGAAAGGGAATATTGAACAGTCAATTGTCCAATATGTGTCTTTACTATGCACATAACCAGAAAAAAAAAACCATAAGCATAGGAGTTGTGGTTGTACTTTAAGATCTGTCCTGAGTATTGTTTTTATTTTATGAGCCTTAAGGGAAAATCTGTTCAAGAACTGCCTTTACACTTAGTTTTCCTGCTAGAAGAAAGGGGAAATGGAAAAAAAAACCAATTAATTCCTTCATGTACAAACCAGCCAAAAGGAAAATGTCATAAAATCACAGAATTGATGGTACACAAGATTTGATGGTACACAATCACAGATTGTTGGGAAATGTGGTAAAGCTCGGTGTTATCCTTCCTTTATACTAATTAACTGATTTCTTTAGGTGTTAAAAAGATGAGTATCCACACAAATCCCTGTCATTCAGTTATTTAAAATAAGCAAGTTTTATATTTTTGACTCAATATACCTCCTTTTCTACTTGCATATTTTACAGTTTTGTTACTTTTTTCCTCTGCTTTTTCAAATCTTGAAGTTTTGGGCAAAACTGAGGAAACTTTATTATAATGCTGATGTCAAACTTCCTGTTAAGTTATTGAAAGGTCTTTTTGTTTTCCTTATAGCCCCTTCAGACAAATGGAATTCAACAAGATTTATAAGTACACCCTGGCCTGACACTGAAGTGTAAAAGTGATTCCATTGAATTAAAAATTTTACACATCTTTCGTTGTTTATTTGGTTAAGGCTTAAAAGAGCAAATTTCTATTCCCCTAACTGTGCAAATTACTTCCAGAATCTGGACATGAAAGCTCCTGATATTTGTCATTGTCAAGCATAACTCACTAATTACTAATTAACTTCATTAAGTAACAGCTGCCATAGAAGGAGGGAAAGAAGGAAAGTGTAGCTTTGTGGGCTAAATCAAAATTAAAGAAGATTGTGTGTGTCCATTGCACAGTCAAAATACTTCCCCATTTTCACTTAGGGGCAAATGGGGCTCCAAAACTCTGCTTTGGAACAGTAAACGAAATTTAAACCCCCAAATGTGGAATTTTTACATTCCTGCACTGCTGCACAATTTACCCTGCACAGGCAGCTTGTCTTACGTATTTAAAAACAGACTTTGTGTTTTTAATTAAAAATTACTGCGTAATAAATTCCGCAACTCTTTGTCACAAGGGCCACGGCACATTAGCAGGAATTTTCAAATGGAAACTGCGTTCCCAGCGCCTCCTGGTAGGTCCTTTCATCACTTTGGTCAGCTGTTCTGTCTGTTGATTCCAACAGCAACAACATCCAGCTCAGTGAGAAGGAAATTAAATTTCAAATATTGAGTCCCAACAGAGAATGCCTCCTCGTGGCTCCCTTAATCAAAATATGCTCCACTTCGGAGAGGAAATTAAATCAAGGTGGCCAACTCCCCTCTCCTCTGTCTCCCCCCATGAACAAGGCAGCCAGAACTGCACTGATTTATTGAGGAAAAGAGTGATGTTCAAGGGGTAAAAAGTGCATTTGGAACAAAAGCCCAATGTCACTGCAAAGCAGAGCAGAAGACAATTTCTATTCCTGCTCAAGTTTAGTAGAAAAGCTCTTTGCAGAATTACCAAAGGTGTTATAAATACCCCACGTGGAGGGGGATAAACAGTCGTGCTCTGGGATGTGGATCCAGCCTGAGCTGACATGTGTGGCTGGGAATGTAGGGATGGACACAAATTAAAATTAAAGTTTGTTTTTGGGCACTTGCTGAGCTCAGTGGGGGAAGTCTGAGGTGCTTGGAATGTCCCTGGACTTGGAGGGGAGCTTGGACTCTCAGGATGTCCTGAGGGAGCCAATTCCTGTTGCTTTTTATCTTCTTTTCTGCCAGAGTTGGGATTAAATGCTCGAGACAGTATTTTTTGTTCAGACTCATGTGTTTATTAATTCTTATCTACATTACAGTCTCACAGGCTGTGAGTTCTACAGCACTTCTAACTAACAAAGTAAAAAATGGAGCCCCTCTCTCTCTACAAGGCCTTTTAAGGATAAACTTAAGAAATTACTATTAAGAAATGACACCTAAATTATTTTTACTTTTAACCCAATAACCAACCACCCGTGACCCACAATGTGGAATTTTCTATCCAATTCCAAAACACCACCCAGACCCATGGAGAAGAAGGTGAAAAAGAAGGACTCAGCCTCTGCCCTAAAACCTCCATCTTGCTTTATATATATATTATTGTATTCTAAACACTTAAACTCCAAGTCTTCCACCCTGTGATATCACACACTTCTATTCAAACTCCACACCCATAATCCCATTTCTATAACTCAATTTTGGGAGCCTTTTCCACGGCCTCAGGTGAAATGCAGTGTTTGCTTGAGGATCAGTGCCTGTCAGCACAGAAAGCCTGAAATTCTCAGTGGCCAACAAATTCCCACTGACAGGGAGGTCCAAGGAGAAATCAGAAGGGCTTGGAACCAGGAAGATAACCAAAAAATTCTGGGGATGACCCTTATCCAGGTGCTAGACATCCCTCAGAAGTTTTATCACAAGCTGATGGCCACCAGCTGTGTCTCAAACCTTTGTCGATTTTTTTTCCCTTTTGCTGTTTCCATGAAAAATCTCCAACACTTGGAGCAACATTTTCAACTAATTTTGTGAGAGAAGACGCAGGTAGGAAAATAAAATCCAGCGAACAAAAGGGATTTTTTTGGTGCTTAATAGGAAGGTGTAGTGGGAGATGTTTAATGTCCTGTAGGGGAATGAAACGCCTGAATCCTGCTCATTTTCCGTGGGACTCAGTTGCCATCTGTGCCTCCAGAGTCCAGCCCTTAACATTTTAATTAAAAAAACCACCAGTCTACAGTTAAAACAGCTCAAAAGCAATGTAGGTTTTCCACCAACCCACTAAAGAAAAATCAGTTTGAGAACTGTAGCACCTTTTGTCTCGGCTCTATGCAAAAACCATCCTCCAAACTAAATATAGCAGTTTTTATTCCCCAGCAGAGAGGAAAACAAAGAGACCTATGTCTGAGCATAGGATTAGAAGACTGGAGACAGGATTTATTTCAAAAATAACCAGCCCCTGGGCTGAGAGCTGATCACTGGAAGTCCTGCCACCCTGTTCAGCTGATTCAACAGAGCATGAGCTGGAAAAGGCAACAGTGCAGACGCCAGACTAAAGTCTAACAATTAAAACACCTCCTAATGAACCAGCAGTGCAGCATATGTCTCCCTGTCAAAAGCAAACGGTTTAACAAACATTACCTTAGGTAATTTATGCTGTTCTGAGGGTGACTCACAGAAAGTTGGTGATTCAATGACCTATCTGGGTCTTGCTATTGTTAGATTGCCAGCTCCAGCTCCTTTTAAGTGCCACTCCAACAATGAGACTGATTAGGAGAGCGAAGCCTTATCAAAACGAAGCTATAAAAGGACTATTTTGCATGTTTGTTTGGAAATGCAGGCTAAGTCCTAAATCTGGGCCTTATCTCAGCACTGAGGAGTCCAATCAAATGATGATCTACCCAGCAGCAAACAAAGTGGCCTTTACCCTCAGCTTTGCACACCTGACCTGCATCCCCAAAATCTGCAGAACTGCATTTTGGGGCATTCTTTCCTAGAGGAAATTTAGCAATTCTATGCAGAGATAATTATTCAGATAATTTTGTGTCTGAAAAGTTTTAATTATAATTCTGGTTCACCTGTTCCTGCTCAGTTCATGGTCAGGATCAGTCCGTGCTTGTTTCTTAGCCCCATCACTGAGATAAATTACTTTTTGGAGACTTTAGTCTTGAACTTCTCTCTGAATTATAAAATCATGGAATGGTTTGTGTTACAAGGGAATTTAAAGTCCATCCAATTCCCCCCCTGCCATGGGCAGGGACACCTCCCACTGTCCCAGGCTGCTCCAAGCCCCAGTGTCCAACCTGGCCTTGGGCACTGCCAGGGATCCAGGGGCAGCCACAGCAAATCTGGGAATTCCATTCCAGCCCCTCCCCACCCTCCCAGGGAATCATTCCTGCCCAATATCCCATCTAACCCTGCCCTCTGTCAGTTTGAAGCCATTCCCCCTTGTCCACTCCATCCCTTGGAATTTTCTTTTCCATGTTTCTTGTCAGCTCCTTTAGGTATTGGAAAGCCACAATTAGGTCACCCCAAAGATGAATAACTGCAGCAACAAGATTTCCTGTAGTATATTTTTCAAGGCAGTGGGTAGGTGCTATAAGGCAGACTCACAAACAAACCAACAAAAAAATTAAATATTAGTGTTGCCAAAGAGAAGCGTAAGAAGTCACTCAAATGGCGCCATGCTGGAAAAGTTGCCTCCTTGGGATTTAATTCCCATTTTATCCTGAAGCAGCAGGAGACAATGACAGGGAGCAAAATAAACAAATTTCTCTTATTTTCACTGTTTAGGTCCTGGCGGAGATGTGGGGGCACCGAAATATTTCCAGAAAGGGCCGCAAAGATCATCTTCCTTTCGTTGTTGTGAAATGCAAATCGTCTGCTGCAACACCCTGTACAGCTGGTGGGTTGTGATTCCCGCCTACAGAGCCAATCCCAGCTCCTCCAAACTCACCTTTATATTTCATATAGGAACCCCCTTTGTGTTTGTGTTAAATGACTGCATTGGAGCAGAGGTGGAGGAGCTGAAGAGAGACTTTACACCACTTTAAGCTCAAGTGCGGCTTATTTTTATTATTCATTATTTATTATTATAGAGGGCACAGAGAAGCAGGTTATCACAGGGTAAGGGCCCTTCACACAACAGCTGATGCAGGATGGCAACTCGTGTGTGCTTTGAGTTTCCCCTGTATTTCCCATGGAAAACAGGATGTGATTTATGCAAATGTGGCTTTTGCAATGAAAGCTGGCTGAGTAAACTCAGGTTACCTTTCCTTTCCTGCCTGCAATGCACATGTAAGAGAAAAAGAAAGCAGCAGATGAATATCCAATTCTTATTGTTCCTTGGTATCCCAGGCAGGGCGATTATTTGCTTCTCTGGCAAGGCCTGACTGGACTCTTTCTAAAATTGGCAGCTATCACTGACTTGAATGGGCTTAAAATTCAAGCTAAAGATGTCTCTTTATGTAAATAAGCAACATATTTTATATTCTCAGCCAGTAATCCTCTAGCACAGCCTGAATGTGTTTGTGAACAACCCATCATTACATCTTCAAAAAAAAAAAAAAAAAACAACCCAAAACCTCAACATTTGTTTGTTTGTGTAACATTTGTTTTAACTCTGTGAATTGTTTATGCTTGGTGGGAAATGATCACAAAATGTTAATGATCCGGGATTATTTTGGGGACATCTATGGCAGTGCTGACTCCTGATTCCTCCGCTTGCACACAACGAGTCACTCTTGAGTTTCTGTGCTCACTAAAACTGGGCTGCAATTATTAATCTTGATCTGGTGTCTGATGCTGGTGTTTGAAAGCAGCAGGATTTCCAGGGCTGTCATTACAGGCATGTGAGTCACATCCCATCCCAAAGTTTTTGGGTTGTGCCACTTCGCTGTGGGGTAACATTTCCAGTCAGCTTTGCCACAGAAATCCTGCATGGTGCTCTCCAGGAGCCAAATATTGTGCAAATATTCGCTACCTAAGCCTTGCAGAACATTTCCTGTGAGTAAATACGTTGTAGTCCTCAGAGGGGCAGGGAGGAGAGAGCGAGAGGGAAAGAAAAGCTCTCCTCCCTCCCTCTGCAAAGAGCAGGAGCAGCTTTCCCTCCTCTCTCAGATTTGTGTGAAGTGTTTCCCTTGTTTCCTGGGCTTTGGAACGCTGATTGCTTTTTCTGTCAACTTGAGCCTGGTTTTGTCCTTGTTTTAAAGGGATGATAATTGAGGGAAGAAGTGGATGGCACAGAAAATGTGCAGCAACTCTGGCAGGAATTCATTCTGACCAGAAGCACTCACCATGGCACTGCCCCATGCCACACCTCTGTATTTAACTTTCTTCCTGCCAAAATGTTTTGGCTCAATGGTTTTCAAATGGAGGTTTGCACCATTTTATAAGAAATCCCTGCTAAGCAAACACTCATGGATCTAAATATCAGGAGGAAAAAGAACAAATTCACATTTGGCTGCTGAAACACCTCTATGATTAATTGGAAGAGAATCTCAGAATTTGTCAGTGAGACTGTATCATGTCTCCTTCAGGTACAAAAAGCACTTTGAATACAGTCCTGGCCCAACACAGGAGGAGAGATTTGATGTTCTCATCCTAAGCCTTGAGAGTCATTTCTGTTCTTTTTATTCTGAGTGCACATAGAGAAAATCACGGAGAAAATTTCAAGCCCTTCTCTGCCTGGAACTTGAAGTTGCTCACACTGCTCCATGCACCACAAACACAGGGAAGATCACTGCAACAGGTGAGCTGATGTGAATGATTCCTCATATTCTTAAAGACAAGTGTGCTCTGGTGCTCTCAGTGCAACGCACGAAGGTGAGAGAGGGAAAACAGAGTTTCACAAAAGTGAATTTCTGTCTTCTCGCTCTAACAGGCTGAAAATGAGCAAAGCCACAGCTCCACAAGGCAGAGATGCTGGGCCAGGGTTTGCTGTCTCTATCCACGTATCTCTGCCAAGCACAGCAAAATACCAAGGACTTGTTAAGTGATGTATTTTAAGTGATCAGCTCCACAGTCACGCACCTCCTACAAGTGCCAGCGATCCAGCAGCTCTCCAGCACGCAGGCATCTCATTACAATGGGGAGCACGTGGAAATCCACTCAGATTTGCCAGATTTGTCAGATTTTCCACTCAATGTAGGCCCTTTGGTTATTGCTGTGCACTGGACTTTGTGTGCTCTATCCCGTCCTCTTCCCAAATCAACCAGATCCTTGTTTTCCTGATGCTGAGTGAGTTGTAAAATGCGGCCTCAGCTACAGCCTGAGATGTTTTATTTTGCTGCCTTTGTTGCTGAGTCCTTTCCTGCTCTGAAAACACATTTATATTATCATGGATAGTATAAATATATAGATATATCTCTTATATATCTTATATATCTTATGGATAGCTTGATTCTAAAATATAAACCAGATAGAACCTCTCCACCACTTATCAATCTCTCACTTTCATTCAAATATGAAGGTTTATTTCTCACGTTTTCCTATCTTTTGCAGTGGGTCTGCTGCAGAAAATGCCAGCCATAAGAGTGGCAACAGGAAAAAAAAAAGGTGAAGTTTTCCTTGTAAAGAGTCGTTTCAAAGGTCTGTGTCACCTGGCTCCTCATTTCAAATCAGGGTTGTGATAAGGACAGTGGTGAATTACCGTAAGAAATGTTTCTGCTGTTTGTTAGTGTTCTGAGCCAAAGGGAAATAATGTTTTTGCCCTTTCACTGAAATTCAGAGAAGACTGCTAGGAAAAGGGTTCTGTTACCATCTGTTTTGAACATTCAAGGCACGGCAGCCAAAGCCCATGGGATGACATTTGCTGTTGTGTGGAGTACAAGTACAATGTCTCCTCCCCAGTTACCCTCCAGGCTTACATGCTCCAGGAGTACTCAGGATTTTCACAGCGAGTTGCACAACAGTGGATTTCAGCCAAAAAGTAAACGATAGCAACTGAAGGCAGCGTCTGTAAAGCTCTACCTGAGTAATTCATGACAGTGTCATTTTTTTCCCCCCCCCTCTCTGCTCAAATGCCAGACTTGTTGATCTGCTAAACGTTGCAAATGCTGCCAGAGGTTTTGGAGGAGTCTGCCCTCTTGCAACCCCGAGAGAAAGGCATGATCTTATCATTTGATGAAGAGACAGGTATGAGGTTGGACTTGATGACCCTGGAGATCTTTTCCAGCCTGACTGATTCTGTGAAAAGGGTAGAAGTCCGTCATCCTCAGAGACCGAATCCTACATTTAAATGCTGTCCCTCGTCCTTCCCCTGTATTTTGACCCTGTGGGGCACAAGCACCACCTCAGCACTTGCTGATGGCAGCTCTAAATCCTTCCCAGTTACTCCAGGGCAAGAGTTGGAAATGAATTTGTGACAGCAGCTAAGTGTCACGGTGCTCTCAAGTACAACATTAGGTAAGTGGATTTAAAGCAGGTGGCTTAAATGCTTTAGTGGGGACCCTGATGAAAGGAAATGCCTTGGAAGATCTGCAGGGCTGTGCCAGTGATTGACATCCTCAGGTATTACTGCTGCTGCAGCTGGGACCTGGAATTTCACATCTTAATCCATAAATTTGACTGATTTTGGAGTTCTGAGGGTTTGGCAGTGAGCGAGCAGAGTGTGAGCAGACACAGAGGGAGAATCAGCTCCTGGTTGCACCACTGATCCTGATCTTTCATGGGGTGGGTTGTAAAGGACATCCTTGCAAGGGGAACAGTTCTCTGGCAGACAAAATTGAGAGCTGAGCATTGAATGAGAATGGGGAGAGTCTGAAGAGAGCTTTTTTTCTCTTTTTGTAAAGGGTTTCCCAGCAGAGCTGTTACTTCTCCCTGTGTACATCACGGAATTAGCACCATGGTGTGGTCAGATCAATAAATCTTGCCTAATATTAGGCTACTAAAAATGATATTTGTCATATCTGCTGCCTGTTCAGGCAGAGGAGAGAGGAAAACCCCTCCAAGCAATTATTTGTCCCAGATGTTCATGTGTAAAGCATGGACAGTGCTCAGAGTGCTCCGAGGGCTGTTTTGTCCTGCTGGAGAGAGATTTTCACACAACTGCCATGAGCCCCACACGTAAACCAACCAGAAAAGCAACAATTCAGTCTTCAGTCATGATTTTGCAGGGTGGGCTGGGCCAGAGGCAGAATTACAATTTTTCAATGAAAGCTGGTTGAGTAAACTCAAAAAAATTCAAAAAATCAAGTAGAAAAACCTCAGAAAATTGAGTAAACTCAGTCAAAAACCACAGAGCAACCTTCTGGGTCACTGTCCTTCTCTTTGTACGTGGAATGAAATTGGGATCCCCTGGGGGAGAAAGGAATACCTGTCCAGGTAATTATCACCACCCAGGCACACAGAAAGGCTTAATTGGAATTACACAGAAAACAGCAGCTCTGTTCTTTCCTTGCACATGAGGACTTATTTTGCAACCTCAGTATTTTCCTCACCCCCTTTTAAAATATGAATATATAGTTTTTTCACTGCTCAAGTGTCTAGGAAGAGTTAAACATCAAGGGTTGCAGGCAGCAGTGTGGGAGTTGTAACAACTGATTTTGTGGCTGATTTCCCCATGTCAAAGTTGGCACCTGATGTCTTATTTTGAGTGTGGAGGAAGGCACAGAGGGAAAAGAGCGACTGAGACATAGATATGAGTACCTGAGGTAAATTGTTCTACCACAATGAGATAAAACTGCTGGTAAAATACAGAAACCTGAAAGGCTGACAGGAGGCAAACTTAGGAAATGCAAGAGGCACTAGGAAAGCATCAGCTCTCTCATTTAGTACTGATGGAGTTTTTCCCACATTACCCATTTAAGCATTATGCAACAAAGCCAGAGTTGCTTCCTGCTCCAGAAAAAAATTAATGTTCTATGAAACTTGCTGTTGCTTTAATATTTTCCTATTAAAGTGGCATAAAATGCTGTTACATCGTTTTAGGGAAATGGATGGATGTTGGCCCAGTTTATTACCAATTCTTGTCACCAACTGTTTCTGCAAGCTGCAGGAAAGGGAAATGATAATTTGCAAAGCTCTCTGATCCAATGAGAGTCTGCAAAACATGCTTCTGGATGAGCCCTGCCCTTCAGATTCCCCAGGGTGGTCATGAAATTCTCACTTTACATTTTGGACAAAACCTGGAAATTCGCCTTCTCACGTCTCTGAAAGGCCCGTGGAGAAGAGGGACTTGTGTTTTGTCTTTTGTTGTGTCCCTCCTGTGGTGTTGACATCCCAGCACATCTCGCAAGTGTCCTCAGCTGAAAGAGAAAAACAGATTTCAGCAAAGACAATGGGTATTTTTTAATAGGACATGTCTGAGTTACTGTGTGAGCAAGAAGATCTGAAAAGGGAATGTAACCCAAATTTAGGATTAATACTCTTTCAAACCCCCATCCTGGTATCCTGTTCCCTGCCACGAAACCCACTGTTACCTTCCTAGTGACCAAAACTGGTTTTAAATCGGGCTCAAGTCGAATGGATTTTCAGGCATTTGCACACTTTATTTATTTGATTGAAATTCTGGCCCACATTACTCCAAATTCTTCCGTGTTGTAATTTGTCTCCAGCATTCCTGTAGCTTTAACTTCATCTGTCACAGATGAATTTTTCATGCGGGGATTCATCCAGACATGGTGTAACAGCCTTGTCCACCATCTAGGCCTGCATTTATTATTTGGTTTTCATTAGATTTCTTTCCTATTTTCTCCTTAAGACTCAGTGAACTGAAGAAATTGCACTATGCAAATACTTTTTGAGAGTGTCAGCTCTCTCTATTTTTTCCGCTCGCTGTAGTAAAAATATTGCTGTCATTTTTCTTCAGCTGCTATTTCATGAAGCCCAATATTTAATTTTAGGATATTAAACCACCAAGAGTTTTCATTTTTGATTAAATAAAACCCCTCTTCATGTAAAACACAGCCATTTTTAGGAGTTTTCTGAAGGCTGGTTTTGGTTTTGTGGAGGGGGTTTGGGTTTGTTTTCTTTTTTAATTTTCCTTTCTGATTTGCTGCTCTCATCCACAGTGATTTTTCTAGGAACAAAGAGGAAACCTTTCAACCACTTCTAATCAGTCCCAAATGTATCTCCCCTCCACGTTTCCAAGGATTGTATTCCCTGCTGGACAGTGAGGAATCTGCAGCAGGCACTGGAATGTTTATAACCACCACTTTTTGAACACCAGGGAGAGGAATCAAAGCTGGTTCTGTTCTCTCCCGAACAATTCCTGCTAAAGCTGCTCCATTCCCAAGGACAGGGGAACTGTGTCCACAGGAATGGATTCCTGTTCCACAGGAGATGTGGAACTCTGGAAGGTGAAGGGGAAGTGTCTCATCTGAACCATGGGGCCATCCAGAGGGAGCTGGACAAGACCCAGAAGTGTCCCATGGGAATCTCGTGAGGTTTAACAACACCAAGGGCTGGGGCTGCTCCCGGCTTGGGGCAATCCTTGGGATCAGTCCAGGCTGGGGATGAGCAGCTGCAGCAGCCCTGGGAAAAGGATTTGGGGGTGCTGGTGGTGAGAGCTGGACCTGCCCCAGCCCTGAACCCCACAGTGAGGGGGGGATTTGCCCTGCAGAGCTGCCCCAGCCCTGGGGCCCAGCACAGGGAGGACGTGGAGCTGCTGGAGAGAGCCCAGAGGAGGCTCCAGGATGAGCAGAGGGATGGAGCAGCTCTGCTGGGAGGAAAGGCTGGCACAGCTGGGATTGTTCAGCCTGGACAGGAGAAGCTTTGGGCTGAGCTCAGGGTGGCCTTGCAGGGCCTGAAGGAGCCCCAGGAAACCTGGAGAGAGACAATTCCCAAGGGCTGCAGGGACAGGACACAGGGAATGGCTTCCCAGTGCCAGAGGGCAGGGCTGGATGGGATCTTGGGCAGGAATTGTTCCCTGGGAGGGTGGGGAGAGGCTGGGCTGGAATTCCCAGATTTGCTGTGGCTGCCCCTGGATCCCTGGCAGTGTCCAAGGCCAGGTTGGACACTGGGGCTTGGAGCAGCCTGGGACAGTGGAAGGTGTCCCTGCCCATGGCAGGGGGGGAATGAGATGATCTTTAAGGCCTCTTCCAACCCAAACCACTTCACAATCCCATGATCTCTTCCTCATAAAAGTTCCATTGAACCAGAGCCCACCAGGGCTCTGTGGGGTTTCAGATGTGTCCCTGTGTTACAAAAAATTACATTTTTGCATTGCTCAGTGAACGAGCTGGATAAATGTGGGAGCAAAGGGAACGTCTCCCTGTCCTCCAGACCAGCTCTGCCAACATTCCAGCACTGAAAAGCAGCTGCAAAACTTTACCAGGCATTCACTTGAGATGAAAACCCCTGGAATAAGCAGCCCAGTGACTGCACACAATGGCATTTGACCCTGATCGTGGAGAAAGGTGGAGACAGAGGCCACCTGTATAAAAAGAGTTTGGCCAATAGATTCAATCATCCCCAAAACATTTGCCCCTGCCCACCACCCCCTCTTCCCTTCCAGGATTCCCAGGTGGAATACACTGAGGGCTTGGATTTTTTTCCCCTGTGGATTTGACTTTCACAAGCAGTATTTTATTTTTTAAAGGTTTGCACTCATGATAATTCCTTTTAAAAATAGGCCCTTTCCTTGCGTGCCTTTCATGCCCAAATGCCAGCTCTACTTTCAGTAGGCTGGAAAGTTTCAGCTTTTTTTTTTTTAATGTGAATTGAAGACTGGCTGGTCAGCTTTCACTACTGATTGAATCCTTCAGCTTTGTTCTGGGTCATGATTATGTTTGATGATGAATCAAGTTAGTTTTTATGCTTGACAACCGGTAAATAAAAAAAAAAAAAATCTAGTTTAAAAAATTATTTCAAGGGAAATGAAGTTTGGAGAGGGTGGAAAAAAAAACCACCCCAGTCTAATGAAAGCCAAGTTCTTGGAACTAAAACTAGGGGACAGATAAAATTTAAGTGAAATGCAAATTATAAGGACAGCTTCTTTGCTGAATCAGGCAAGTGTCCAATTCACTGTTTCCATGAAACATGGTGCTGTGCTCACTTGTCACACACGATTTGTAAATTCCAGCAGGTCTCCTGTTTATTCCAACCATTGCTCCAGCAGATATTACATATTTGCTGCGTTTTTAATATCACACTTAAAGAAATTAACACAGATTGTGGGCTGGCAGGGGAAAAAAAAAATAAAAAAAACCTCCCTGGGGAGCTGCAGGTTTGTACCCTGCCTTGGGTAAATGAGTCAAACCCACCACCTTTCCCCTCTGGCACAGGCTCTGGGAAGCGAAATCTTCAGCTCACACCTCCTCAACAGGACATCTCTGCTGGAAACCTCCTTCAATAAATCATTGTGGGGGTGCAAATAGGAAATAATAATAATAATAATTTCACTGAGGCAAGAGGCCACCAGTTACTTTGAGGTAATTATGCGCTGATAAGTCGTGTCATCGTGTCTTTTGGGACTTTTATGTCGTTTGGGTGTTGCACAGATCATCTCTTCTTGCAAAAGCTGATTGATTTGGTTTGTCCTGCTGGTAAATGTGGTCTGCAAGAAGCATGAGGGTGGCAAAGCTTAAGGCTGAACCCTGAGCACAGAATACCTGCAGGAAGGAATTCTGCAGTGGCAACTCAGTCACTTCAGAGCACCCCCAAAACTCTCTCAGTTCCCCTTCTCCTCTCTTATGGACACCATGATGATTTGCAGCATTTGATTGTTGCAGCTCTGTGGTTATTCATTGACATAATTCTTCTTGAATAGGAAAGACAGAGCACAAAGAATCAAACGTCAAATTCCTCGTCGTTTTTCAGCTCAAAGTGCCCAAAGAATTGCCACGGATTTTTCCTGTGGTGCTGGTTGGAGGATGCTATGATAGAATTATGCTGAATTTATGCTGGCAAAACACTGGCAGAGCTCTGTGCAGGTACAGGTGGGTGGAGAGCTGACAAAAGGCTCTCTGCACGCTTGGTGTGATGGTGCTGATGCTTTGGGAAGGCTGACCTGGAACAGAGACTGGACAGAGCTGGAGAATAAAGCAGATATTTATTGAAAGGCCTTTAAGGACACACCTTGGGCAGTGCAAGAGCCTGGCCAGGGCTACACCCAAGGGGGACCCAAAATGGTCACAAAATGGACACAAAATGGTCACAAAATGGACACAAAATGGATGCCTGGTCACAAGGTCTCACACTTTTATAAGTTTTAGTCAATTTGCATATTGGATTTAATTGTCCAATTACAGCTTCACGTTATGAAGTCCCATCCTTCTTTTCTTTCTTCAACCCACCCTTGTTTGTGCTTTTGGGCCTGAAAGTTGTCCTTGGTGTGCAGCAGGAAAAGGATTTGTTTTGTGTCCCTGCTGTGTGCAGAGCTGAGTGACGCTGACTGTGAGCTCAGAGCTGCACCCCTGGGCAGCACAGAACCTGAAATACATCAAAGTTAAACTTAAGGCATCAGTGTTCAGGAGAGTTTTGATGGCAGTGGGGTCTAACCTGATAAAAACAACCTCTCTGTGTTACAGACTCCTTGAATTCCCTGCTCCTGCAGCAGGGGACACAGGGTTATCCCACCAGCACAGGTGTCCTCTTTGCCTGCCCAGTGCCTCCAAATATGCTGATCTCATGTGAAAGGTTCAAAAACAATTGGACAGAAGGATTAGACAAGAAGACAGATTNTCCAAATATGCTGATCTCATATGAAAGGTTCAAAAACAATTGGACAGAAGGATTAGACAAGAAGACAGATTGCATAATTTCATTTTTTCTTAAGGAAACTATGGGAAAACCCCATTAATTGTTTAAAAAACCCTCCCCCTCACCACCTCACCCCAGTGGATCTGTTTTTTTATTGGCTTTCCATGCAAAATATCCATAGGATCCTATCAAAACTGTGTCCAGTCATTGCAAATTGATGCTATTTAGCTGTGCTACAGACATGGGATACACCCAAAGATGCACCTGAGGTGGCCCTGATTTCCCAGGAGATGTTTAAAAGTCTGACTCCATTCCCTGTTCCCATTGTTGTGGTGCCATGTGTTTCCTCACACCAGGCATCAGTGTCCCAGGATTTTGTTCACCTCCTGCACCCTGTCTCTGATCTGGAGCTGCACCCCTGCCAGGACACCAAACACAAAA
>VXBN01004223.1:43135-67007 GCA_013397395.1 Sinosuthora webbiana
TGCCTTGGAATTGTTCATTTTTTTTTTTTTTTTTTCTTCCCAAGGGGAACACGCAGACTTTCTCTTTGAAATCTGCCTGGAGCGTGGCAGGAAAAAAAAAATCCTCCGTTGTCATTTCACATTCAGGGAATGAACAGGGGAAGGAAGGTTCTTCACCCCCCGTGTGTTGCAAAGGGGAAAAGGGAATATTTTTGTCAGCCGTCCACACTAGGTGGTATTTTTTGTTGTTGTTGTTGCACTGCTGGGCACGGAACTTGTGAATTCATTTCTGTCTTCAATCATTAGGCAGGTACTTCCAAGTATCCAGCTTGGGATTTGGCAGCGTGCTGGAGCGCTGGGTGCACTTTATTAAAATCATCTGCTCTGCAACGAGGCAGACAACGCGTGAAATTCCCTCACATTTTCACTCTCTCAGCCTGGAATGACCATTCCCTTCTTCACATTGGACCAGGCACCAACTGGGCAGTCTCAATTCCAGCTGAATCAGCAGCAAAGAGCATTTCCTCAATTTAGAGTGAGTGTTGGACATGGATTTGTGCTGCATTCCACCTGGCTCTGGGGGACAGATTATTCCCAGCATTTATGAAGAGTCCTGAGGCAGACATACTTTCCTGACTCCTTTTTTGATGCTGTTTTTCACACTACAATGACACAGATTCCAAACTTCAGAAGGCTGAAAATGACTTCTTTATTTTTGGGACGTGTCTCTTTTATATACTATTTTACACAGACCAGTGTGATTGGTGACAAAAAGACAAACCTCTTCAATCACATTGGTCAGACCAGAGGCACATCAAGAAGAAAGTCCCTCCTAGGAAAAGGAATGAAAAACAAAGTTACAGTTACAAAAACTGTAAATGTAAAAAAAAAAAAAAAAGTCCCTTGTTTACAGAAAATTCCCTGGGGAAAAAAAAAAAAATCAGAAAACCAAAACATCTCAGGCATGATCCAGGGTTATACTTTTTGAAAAGTTTCAACTCAGAGTTATCTTCTACTGGCTTGGCTGTTTGTATCCCATTTTTGGGCATTTTTGGCCTGGTTTCTCCATGTTTCTCCCATAGTTCAAATGGCTTTCGTGGAAATACTGTCCTTGTAGTACTGCAGAAATGGGCAGGTTTGGCTGCAGGATATTGATGGGGATGTGATTCAGAAAACATTCAGATGTCGGGGTTTGGCTGTTTCAAATTGAGCTTGTCAGCAATTTTACCTGACAAGCTCTTATTTTTCCTTTTATATTCTGTTTATTTTGGAATTCTGGTGGGTTTTTTTCCCAAAATATCCCAAATTTAGTCGAAAGCAGATATGGTGACAACGAGTAGCCTGGCTGTAAATGGTTTGGAAAAAGCTTTCAAAATTGTCAGTACAGTTTTTATCACAGAATCATGGGATTATTTGGGTTGGGAGGGACCTTAAAGATCCAGTTTCAACCTCCTGCAATGGGCAGGGACACCTTCCACAAAACCAGGTTGCTCAGAACCCCTTCCAGCCTGTCCTTGAACACTTCCAGGGATGGAGGTGTTCCCACAGCCACCCTGGACAAATACAAAAGACTGTTTTACTATTCTGATCTATAAAACTTCATTTTTTGTGACTATTTTGCATTTTTCCCCTTAAAAAAGTTTCAAGCACTAACTAAAAAGAAAGAAAAAATCAATAATATTAAGAAAAATATGTATTCTTATAACTCAGAAACTACACAATGTGAGTCAACTCTTTTTTTTTTTTTTTTTCATTATTGGAATTGTTTTTTAAATTGCTGCACTCCATTTGGCAGAGGAAAAACAGGATTTTTGAAATCTCAAAAAAATCTAGTGGTGCAAGGAAAACACTTTCAGCTGGTCCCAAACATGACAGATTTCATCAGAAAACATTTTGTGCTAAAATGTCCTTAAGAAATCACTGAAACCTTTTCAGGTCTTGTGTTGTTCCCTTCAGAATTTTTGATGACAAGGAGCAAATGGAATTAATTATGAACCTTGTATATATGTGTCTTTGAGTGTAGAATGTTAATCCTGGACTAAAATGTGAAATTATGATCAGAAAATCTCCACTTTGCTTCTCACAGTAAGAGAAAAGACATTGCCCATGGCTGGAGTTATATAATGTCCATCTACATTATGTCCTTATATAATTTGTGCAGTAGATTTGGTGACAATAAAATGGGATTCATGTTCTGAGAGGTTCAAAGTGCCCCAAAAGGAATCTGCTAAAGAATTCTACCCTCTCCTCTCCTGGAGCCTGAAGTCTGTGAGAATGTGAGACAGAGGGAGAGCTGAATGTGTGGGAAAACAATTTACCTGGCAACCTGTCTCATGTTTGCTGACTGTTGAGGGTGAGAAACCTACAGCTCTGTGAGGGAAAAAAACTTCCCCCATTAACTTTGCTGGCAGAAGAAATCGAATTTAAATTCCACTGTAGATACTTCTTAAATAAATCCGTAATTCTAACTCCAACAAGTGCAGCTGAGCAGAGGAACCTCAGCGGAATCTGCCCATTCTTTTCAGGGTTTTTGGATTCAGGGGACATGTGGGAACATGAGTGTGAGGGGCCTGCAGCCCCATATGTGTGGGTATCCTCCTCTGGGAAGGGATCCAAAGCAAAGTCCTTGATGTGCTCCTAGGGATTAACAAAGCAGCAGAATGGGAAATGGTTATGGGATGTGGATACAGTGACTGTGTGAGGGATGAAGGGCTGGTAATCCCTGTGACTTGGGTGAAAAATCCTCCTGAAAGGTTTCATGAATTGCAGTGTGGGGTTACAGGAGAATCCTCCTGGCCTGCATCCTCCTGTTAGTTTAAAATGACCCCTCTTATCATTTATAAGGGTCTTCTCTCATTGGAAAGTGATCATCCAAGGCTGTTAACATTTTCAAATATTTTCCTCGTCATAAATGAAGTGCTGCAGGTGTTCTGTTGACCTGGCAGAGGACATGACGAGTCTAATTGGGACATAAACGCAGGTGGATTTAGGAGGGAGGCACATCAGCAGTTTAGTCCATCACTCAGCTCTCCTGATTTTTCTAGACCTCTGAGAAAGAAAGTGAGATACGTAGGCCTTTGACACCTGACTTGCTCATTTGGCACCTGTCCATCCTGTCCATGGCTGGTATCACATTTGTTTTCATTTCCAGTCAAGGAGTGCCTTCAGCAGCCTCACCTTCATCTTCATGGACAGGGAAATGGTGGGATGGTTCTTTTGTGAGAAGAGACAGCAATTTTTTCCCCTCAGTTCTGTACCAGTTCTAGTGAGTTACTCTTTATTTATTTCTTCATGGCTGGTGTATAAAGGGCTTTGTTGCCACCTGGATATCAGACCCAAAATTGTGACCACAGCACAAAGTTCAGCTAAAACTGGAGGGGCTGAGAGAGGCTGGGAGCCTGCAGGCTTCACCTGGAGCTGACCAAAGCTCAAGTGCTGAAGGGGAATTGTGCTCTCCAAGGTTTCTGAGTTGGTTTTACAGATTGGGTCAGGCTGGAGGGAACACAGTGGGTCACTGGTGCCACCTCCCTGCTCCAGCAGGGCCATCCCAGGGCACAGGGCACAGGGTTGTGTCCAGAGGGCTCTGGAATATCCCCAGGGAGAGACTCCCCAGCCTCTCTGGGCTCTGCTCAGGGCTGGGCACTGCCCAGGGCACAAGTTGTGCCTCCTGTGCAGGGGAATTGCTGGGCTCAGTCCCTGCCCGGGGCTCTGGGGCCATTGCTGGGCCTGGAGCAGAGCCTGGGGCTGCTCTGCCCTCCCTGCACACAGGGACAGATGTGGGGACACCCAGGGACAGACAGGGACACCCAGGGACACTGAGGGCCCCTCTCCCTGGGGCTCCTCTCCAGGCTGAGCAGCCCCAGCTCCCTCAGCCTTTCCTGGGCACGGAGATGCTCCAGGCCCTTCCTCAGCTCCAGGAGCTCCTGTCCCTGCTGTGCTGAGGATCCAGGGCTGGGCACAGCAGCCAGAGTTGCCCCCAGGGCTGGGCAGAGGGGCAGGATCAGCCCTGACCTGCTGGGAATGCTCATCCCCATGCCCCCCAGGACACCATTAGCCCTTAAAATCAGCGCTCAGGGAAGGAGAAAGCTCCGCGTGCTCAGCCCTTGCAGCTGCTCTGCACTCCCTGTTCCTGACACTGATTTATGCTGCGGGGGAGCAGACAATGCCTCAGAACACAATAATAGACTTTGGGTTTGTTTACTGACTTTCATGCCCTGAAATGCTCTGAGCAACCTCCAGAAATGGCAAGTGAAATGTTACCAGCTCCATGTGCCGCGGAGCTCCGTGGGTGAGTTAACCCCCGTAGACTTTCCGCCTGTGAACTCGCAGCCTACCCTCTGCTCGAGGCCCTGCACCCTTTTCACCCTCTCTGGCAGTTTTTTTTCCCCCAGAGATTTGGTGGCAGAAATCTTCCCCTGGTGGGTCTCAGGCTGTTCCTCCCACGCTGTGACCTCCAGGGCCCTGCAAGCCCAGATCCTGCTGTTTTGGTGGCCCTTTGTGGGAAGCAGTGTCTGCCAACAGCTGTGGGCTCAGCTGGTAAAGCTTTGGGGTACAAACCTGCCTCAACACCCTGTGTGCAACAAAAGCCTGAGCAGACAAAATTCAGCAGCCGGTCTGAACTCATCCTGCCTAAATTTCTGTCGCAGAGCATTTCCAGCTGCTGGGCCAGGGTGTTAAAGATCACCAAGCATTTGTGGCAATCCTCCCTCTTCCCCCTGCTTTCCCTCGAACTTCTGTCCCGTATTCAAATTAAATATCAGGATCCCACCAAAAGCAAGTGGCATTTATTTTTCTCAGCCTGGATCCCAAAATTAATGAGGCTGGTGTGACCCATCTGACAGTCAAACCCTCTCTCTGATATCTCTTGAATCTGTTGGGGAAATCATCCCACAAGTCATTAAAATAACTAAAATCTTGTAAATTTGCTCCACCAAGGGGAAAAAAAAATAGTATTCAGGTGTGTAATTCTCATATCCATCTTCTCTTTAGCTGGCAACTTTGCCAGTTGTCACTCATTTAAATCTTTGGCAGGCTTTTAACATTAATTAATGTACTGTATTATCATTTCTGTTCGACTGTTTCAGGCACTATTTGGCAAGCTCTTGTTCCTCCTTGCCAATCTCCTTGTTTTAGATTGTGTGGGGAAATAATGTATGCACAGATCAGGCTGTGACTGGGGAGTTATTGCTTGATGAAACCGGTGACTTTCCTTTCCTGATTATTGCATTTTAAGCTGTGTTTGTGACAGACTGTCTGACATATTAGACATAATAAAGAGCCTAATAAACAGTATTATTGAAATCCACGTAGAAGATAGGTCACAACTCTGAGAAGAAGAAGAAAACACTGTTAATTATAGATGGAAGGCTGGCTTCTGAAAGTGCTGGAGGGCCTGTTTTAAGGATGTTTATCTCCAGTAGGTTATGAAAAAGTCAAAAGATCACATCCTTATCAACAAATATGTACAAAATAAATTTAGAAATGAATATCCATTATATTCCTTTATCGAGTTATGAAGATAAATGAGATGCCAGGAACTAAACTTTTATCTCCAGTGACATGGTGTTTTTCTGTTTTCCAGTTTCATTTCCTTCCTCAAGTTTTCTTTTCCCCTCCAAGCCAAAATGTTTTTTTCTTCCTGTGCTCAGCTGAAAGTAAATGAGTCTTTAAAGGATTTCTCGATTCTAACTGATCCTTGCTGCTCCAGAGTTTTGTAATGAAAAACATCTCAAGTGTAAAGGAACAGAGTCTTCTACAGCAACACCACATGCTCACTTAGGTGGGTACATTATCTTTTGCTACAACTTTTAGCTTTTTCTGACAGCTGTAAGTTGTATTAAAGCTTAAGGAATTCTTAACGTGTTGAAAATATTTTTCCTTTCCCAGTCCCTTAATAGTGAGTGATGGCTTGAGCCTCTGGAGCTTGATTTTATGTGATTGGCCTGGGTCATCCCCAGGTACGTGACAGTGGGCAGAAGTTATTTCCATAATCCAATAATTTTCAGATTGTGTCAAATAGGAAGATAAAGCAAAGGGCCATGGATCTCTTGCTGAACCTTTTGCTGGAACGGGTCACAACCTCTTGCTGAGAAGTCTTGGGGAGAGTATTAAATATTTATGGCATAATTATCAAGGCTTAAAAAACACCAGGAAGTGCATAGATGTGGGAGAAGTTCTGAAGGGACACAGGGGATGAAGAAAGACACAGAATCATAGAATTACTTGGATTGGATGGGATCTTAGAACTCATCCAATTCTACCCCTGCCATGGCAGGGACACCTCCCACTGTCCCAGGCTGCTCCAAGCCCCAGTGTCCAACCTGGCCTTGGGCACTGCCAGGGATCCAGGGGCAAACACAGAAAATCTGGACACCCTGTGCCAGGGCCTGCCCACCCTCCCAGAGGAGGATTCCTGCCCAAGATCCCATCCAGCCCTGCCCTCTGGCACTGGGAACCCATTCCCTGTGTCCTGTCCCTGCAGCTCTTAGGAATTGTCTCTCTCCAGGTTTCCTGGGGCTCCTTCAGGCCCTGCAAGGCCACCCTGAGCTCAGCCCAAAGCTTCTCCTGTCCAGGCTGAACAATCCCAGCTGTGCCAGCCTTTCCTCCCAGCAGAGCTGCTCCATCCCTCTGCTCATCCTGGAGCCTCCTCTGGGCTCTCTCCAGCAGCTCCACGTCCTCCCTGTGCTGGGCCCCAGAGCTGAGAATCAGTTTTGGAAGCTGCTTAGGATCTTTTTCAGGTCCCTGTTGAGACAGAATAAAGCAGAATTTTTTTTAACCTTCTCCATCCACTCAATATGAGGCTGTGCAGAAGCTGTAGAACACTGAGGATCAGTGACACTGGAAGTGAGTGGCACTGGGAATCAGTGACACTGGGGATGACTGACACTTGAAGTCCGTGGCACTGCCTGCCTCTCGTTGTAGCAGGAGCCTTCTGTACCTGCCAGCACCTGCATGAGGTGTCTGGAGGTGGGAGCTGCATGGAGACACAGCTATGCAGGGCTCTCACCCCACTCCTGTTTTGTCTTGTTGATGTGGGTCAAGTTGTAGATCACCAGACTGCTGGAATTCATGGAATTGGAGCTGCCTGTGGCCCTCCTTGTCTAACCTAAAACTCCCCACCGCACTCAGGCTCCCAGATGGATTTGTAGCACCTTCTGCTATTCCTCTGCAGATGTCAAGCAGGCCTGTGGAGTCTCCTGTGGTGAGGGTGAGATCCTTTAACACCTGTCTCCTCCTTGGATACTGCCGTGCCACGTCTGGCACATTCCCTGAGGTGTTCCCTCTGTCCCACAGCTCTGCCTCCTGTTCCAAACTGTGCCTGGTGCACCCGGCAGGAGCAGCTGCTGCTGCTACATCCCTGCATTCCCCTTTGGCAGCTGAATCCCATGGTCCTGGAGCAGAGGTGCTCTCCTGTTTTGTGACTGGACATCTCCAGCCTGCGGCCCCACGTGTGACCCTCACATTTGGGGATTTGGCTGACCCGCAGAAGGAACAAGTGTGCCTGTGGGAATGGTGATGCTGTATGGAATCTGTAGCATCTAAATGCTTTTTCTTCATTGAAGGGGCGGTCAGACCTTGGCAGGGGCTGCCCAGGGAGGTTTGGAGTCCCCGTCCCTGGAGGTGTCCAAGGAATGACTGGATGTGGCACTCAGCTGACAGGTTGGTGAGAAGTCAAGGACTGGACTCGATGATCTTGGAGGTTTTTTCCAACCTTAATGACTCTGTGATTCTGTAAAACCAGAGGATTGACATTAATGGAGACTGGGATAGGAACTGAGCTGCTGGTGGGCTGAGACCACTGCTCATGGCTGGAGAGCTCCCCTGTCCTTGATTTTCTCTGCTGGGAGAGCAGGGATGGAGTCTCCAAAATTGTTGATGATGTTCTGCTTGGGGTGCCAAGAGAGGCTGAATGGGAGCTGTTGTGGTGGAGAGGTAATAGAGGGAGTTGTTTAGAATTCCCCTTGAAGGACAGTAGCCAAACCACCATAAAAACTTTCATTTGTAGCTCCTCAGATTCAAAAGGCTGTTTAAACACCACATTTGTTTGCGTGGGTGGAGACCAGGGTCAGAACACTTATTTTGCGCTTCTCTTCATTTCTCTGAAATGTGAATAGATTTCTTTATGTGCTGAGTGATTTACTTCAGTCCACACAGGTGCTTCCAAACTCTGAATTGAAGGACTTGTTGGGCACTGGTTTTCATTTAGTGAATTGTACTCCCAAAGAGAGAGACTGGGATTACTGAAAGGTATTTATATCCTAATGATGCCTTGGAAAAACAGGTCACAACTGAGGTCATGTTGGCTGCCAAGTGTTGAGAAGCTGCACAAATGCATCTCTTGGGCTGTGAATAAATATCATATTTCTGCAGAATTATGTTTTACTTGTATTTTATAGCACTGGTGTTTTTACCTTACATTAAGTTGTAAGATATGTAGATATTTGAGGATTTGCAGTTTGCATTTTAAGGAATAAAAACTCCTGCTTTTCTACAGCGATTTTTTTTTTTTTTGCATTTATTCATACAACGTTGAGGTGTTTTTTCACACCTCAGGTCTAGGTAGCAATCATTTTTATTCCTTTTTTTCCCCTATTAAGCGCTTGAGTTTTGAGAATTACTAATTAAGTTCTTCATTAGCTAATTTGTGTTGCAATTTAACTTCACTGAGTTCATAAAAGGTGCTGTTGCTTCTGAGAACATTTGTGCTACAAATGAATTTTTCTACACTTCAACATAAAGTGCCTGAATATATGAAATAAAAAAATAATTTCAACATACATTGAGATAAGTCCCAAATCTCTTCTTTTAGGCCATTATAAATCAACACTTGATTGTCCTGTGCAGATACAGTAGGAAATGTGACACTAAAATTAATTTTTGGATCCAAGTACCTGGAACAATATTGACTCACAAATATGGCCAGGAGATGTATGGACACAGAGCTTTCTTTTTCATGACCAAACAGAACATTCACAATTGTTTCTCAGCTGTTTCTTAATTTGAAAAAAAAATAAAGAATTTGGTGTTGAAAAAAGCCTGATCTTCCTGGCAAGCTGCTGGGGATAGTGTAGTTCCTCCTGCAGCTGTAAGGAAGTAAATTGGTATTATTAGCGGAGGAGGAACCATTCCCTGTTATTCAGGTTGTTTAATACTTCCCACATAAGAGCCTGTATTTAATTCTAATCTTCTTACTGAACTTGAATTCCACTTGAATGAAACCTCCAGAAAGCCACGTGCCCTAGGTGGAGATATTTGACGGAGAGAGGAGACCTTCACTGAAATAATTAGTAAGAGACTCAAGGAGAAAAAACATTTCGCTCTAGTGAAACCTCCAATAGTCTTTTCTTCAAGTTAATCACCACCCCATGTGCTTGAGACTTTAACACAGATTTTAGCTGACCAGAATCTTTCCTGGAACTTGAATTTCAGACACCTGGGGGTCACTCTGTCTGTGCTCCTTTGGGGAGAGGAGGAACGTGCTCTCAGCTGAATCAAGCATCTAGAACCTATTGTCCTGTGATGAAATCAAATTTGAAAATTGTGAGAAGAACTGAAAGTGGATAAAGAGCCTGGGGGATGATAATAATGCCTTAAGTTTATTTTTCATGTATTTCAGGTTCTGTGCAGCCCAGGGGGGCAGCTCTGAGCTCACATTCAGTGTCACTCAGCTCTGCACACAGCAGGGACACAAAACAAATCCTTTTCCTGNATTTGACGGAGAGAGGAGACCTTCACTGAAATAATTAGTAAGAGACTCAAGGAGAAAAAACATTTCGCTCTAGTGAAACCTCCAATAATCTTTTCTTCAAGTTAATCAACACCCCATGTGCTTGGGACTTAAACACAGATTTTAGAAAGAGGAATTCTTTTGCAATTGCACATCCATGAGCATGTTCTGGCTGAGCAGGATCTTTCCTGGAACTGGAATTTCAGACACCTGGGGGTTGCTCCATCCGTGCTCATTTGGGGAGAGGAGGAACGTGCTCTCAGCTGAATCCAGCACCTAGAACCTATTGTCCTGTGATGAAATCAAATTTGAAAATTGTGAGAAGAACTGAAAGTGGATAAAGAGCCTGGGGGATGATAATAATGCCTTAAGTTTATTTTTCATGTATTTCAGGTTCTGTGCAGCCCAGGGGGGCAGCTCTGAGCTCACATTCAGTGTCACTCAGCTCTGCACACAGCAGGGACACAAAACAAATCCTTTTCCTGCTGCACACCAAGGACAACTTTCAGCCCAAAAGCACAAGCAAGGGTGGGCTGAAGGGAGGAACACGAAGGATGGGACCTCACAAGCTGAAGCTGTAATTGGACAATTAAACCCCAATATGCAAATGGACAAAAACTTATGAAAGTGTGAGACCTTGTGACAGGGCGTCCATTTTGTGACCATTTTGTGTCCACCTTGGGTGTAGCCCTGTCCAGGCTCTTGTCCTGCCCAAGGTGTATCCTGGAGGCCTTTCAATAAATATCTACTTTATTCTCCAGCTCTGTCCAGTCTCTGTTCCAGCTCAGCCTTCCCAAGGCATCAGTTTCTGGCGACCCAGATGGGACAATGAGGCATCTGGAAAACCCCCCTGGACCAAAGGAACCCCCAGCAAGGAGTGCCCAGCCAGGCTTCAAAACCAGCACTCAACATCCGTGCTTGGACTGGAAGCAGCTCTGAGGAGGGACTGAGGGGAGATTCCAAAGGATCCTTGATGGAAAAACTCCTGGAATTGCAATGCAAACCACGGGCAGGAGAGTAAAAATACTGACATTTTCCGGATATGGAGTTTTCTATGACATAAAGAAAAAAAGTGAAAGCGCTTCGAATGTCACTGTTGTGATGTAGAACTTTGTGACATCTGAAGGTTTTCACGCAGGCTAAATTATCTTAAATACCACTAAGTCACCTCACTGAAATCGTTGTTTCTTGGTCTTTAGACACCTCTGTGTCGTCATTCAGTCTTCTGACATTGTAACGCCACTTCTCAAAATGTCCTTTCCAAGAGATTAACTGCTTCTAATTCAACGATTTTGCCCTGACTTGAAAGCAAAAGTCCACTCTGTTGTCTGCAAGTGGGTGAAATGAAAATGACAGTAAAGACCTGCAGCTTTAACTCCCTGCCCCTGTCAAACAGGAGAGTGCTCCTTTTCCTGCTCTCTTCTAATGTTATATTCTCTGAATCCTGAGCCTCAGCAAGATTGATGCATTCAGTCATTACAACAATTGATAGCCTGCTGCAGAATCCCATGGAGGTAAATATGAACAAACTCAGTAAATCAGGTTTTCTCACAATGGTCAAGTTGATTTTATTAGCGGCAGATCAAAACTTTTCTGCTCTCCATTTCCTCCTTGCTTTGTAACAGCATCTTTTATCAAAGAGCCTCAATTTTTAGACGTCCAAGCCATTAATTTTCATTGTATTTATTTGCCATCAGCTGACACAGGGATTCTGTTGTGCTTGTGAGAGATGATTTAGGGAGTGAATCACATTAGGCAAAGCCCAGAGTAAGGGAATGATTGTACAGGATGATGCTGAAGAGTTGTGACTCCGAGATCCACGGTGAAGCACTTCCATAATAATCCTTGCAGGAGTCAGCAGTGTGTCGGGAATTCATGGATATTCAGAGGGCTCAGAATAAACAAATTAACCTCAGATTAATTTTCCTAACGTTTTTGAGAGGGTTGAAAAGTGCCCTATGAGAAGAGAGAGAGGTTGCTGTCTCCTGTTACAGAAATCTGTCTGCAATACCATAAATCGCTTACCGGATTAAATTATTAGAGGACAAAACAAAATTTAAATTGAAATTATAAATCAACAAGGAAAAAGATCAAGCAGATTAGATTACCGAAGTCGTAGAGCAGTGCTACTCTGACAGAAATGAAGGGAAAATGGAAAATCAAACAGAATGATGAAAACACGATGATGGATCCTCAAAACAGAAGCAAAGAATATTAAATTAGTTTCCTAAAATATTAAATTAAGCCACTAAATTAAAAATGCTCATGTGAAAGATATGCTTATCTCTGTATTGCATTATTCCCCTCCCTTAGCTGTGATCAATTATTTTATCTTGTCAACTCTATTAAATCCTGCCATGGGTAAAGAATGTCTCAGGATATGTGTTGTTTGTTCAGTCATTTCTTAAACAATCTGTCATGGTTTGACCTCAGACTGGGATGTACCAGGGGTAGGTGGCCCCAGAGGTGGCTGAGAGGTCTAGAAACAGGGTCCCCTCTGCTGCTGGATCTCTCAGGTGGGGCTCTGAGGGTGAATTTGGGCAATGGGGGAAAAATCTGAGCCCAGTCACTGCCATTTACAGCCTTTCTAACTCCCCAGGGGAGCTGAATCAAACTCATGGTGAAGACATTGCTTATGAGGATGGGTGGCTGCATGCAATTCTTTTATTTTCTCTTTATCATAGTTTGGATTTGGGGGGCTCCAAGATAAGCACCATTTCTTGAAAAGCGCTTGGACAAGGTTACTTCTTGGAAATGAAATTTCTTGGCATTATTGGGAATAAATAATGACAACAAAGGTGATGATTTCATCACCACAGCAACTGAGGCAATGACACTCTGAGGGTGCCCAGAGAAGCTGTGGCTGTCCCTGGATCCCTGGAAGTGTCCAAGGCCAGGCTGGATGGGATTTGGAGCAACGTGACACAGTGGAAGGGGGTTGAAAGAAAATGATTTTTAAGGTTCCTTCCAACCCAAACCACTCCATGATTCCATGACAACTTTTTTATTTAAATATTCTGAATTTAAACCAGAATGTGTCCTGGTTGTTCTGTCCACGGAAATGATGCAGAGCAGATTTAAGTCTCTTTGTATCCACATGGAGGAAGAGTTGATTTCTGGCAGTGCCTGGTTTTCTGTCAGCTTTGGAGAAATTGCTGGATTTTCTTTGGATAAGTTGATTCTTCTATAGAAGCCAGCCAGGCTTAGCCACAGACCAAGGCAGAAAACTCTTGTTTGAGACTGCCATGGAAACATTTGGGAATTTCCCCTGTGAAAAAAGTCCTGTCAAGGATAAACTACTGAGAAGCTGTTTTGTAGTAACACTTTGGTTTTAATATGTCATTTTCAAACGTGAGGACTGCTCCAGCTGGTCAGTCTTTTAAAGTGGGATTAGAAGGAAATTTCTGCAGTGCATTCCACTGGGAAGCAGGGAAATGTTAGATGTGTAGATTAAAGAAAAAGGATGACATGTTTGGGGGGGAAAATGGCCTTTTTCCCTGTGCAAATCCACTGAGAAGCCTGTGGGTACCTTTGAGGTGTGTGAGCCAAAGGCTGATCCTTTGAGGCTAATTCAGTGTGACAACAGGGAAGAACTGAGCCCACCAGCCCCAGAAATCACTCACTGTTTATGTTTTTCAAAATGCAAATGTTTCTGTTCAGATGAGGTCTTGGTGAGTGCAGAGCCTGCAAACCTTCTTCCTGTTTCCACCAAGGGAAAGGTTTCCCATAAAAAACCCACGTAGGGGCCATCAGAGACATTCTGCACGTTCTCTCCGGCCTATTTTCTGTTCCCCCTCGTTGTGTAAGCGTCTTAAATTAGAGCTGATTCTTTTATCAGCACAGATTGGATGTGTCATGAAGGAGCTGAGCCCCAGCTGGGTGGTCCCAGCGTGGAGCATTTCTGCAGCTCCTCAGAGTCAGGTGAGGCTTGGATCCACACGGGCTCCACACCTGCCATGTCAGCATCCCGTCCTGGAGAACCAGATTTCCTGGGGCACAGGCTGTGCATTCCTGCCCTACAACCCCTCTACAACAGAGATGTCATCAGCAATGAACTTATTTCACCCTTTGAGGATATCTGGAAGTAGTTTTTACAGTAACCTGCAAGCAAAAGAAAAAAAATAAAAAAAGTTGAAGCTTGGTTTGATAATGGGTAGAATTTTATTTAGGGTGACTTAATCTTGGGTCAATACAGAGAAAATACATCTGGAACAATGGAAAACATTTTAACAAAACGTTCTTCCACTCATTCTGTGATCCTGTGACTTGCTAGAAGCAAATTTTGGCAGAGCCTCCACGTCTGTACACATAATATTTAAAAATCTTAAAAACATAAAAAATTCTTATAATGCAAAATATATTTACATTTTTATAAAAATATAAAATTATTTAAAAATAAATATTTATATATGATTTAATATACATATATAGCACTATGTTTTTAATCATATTTTAATTGATTTAATTTATTTTAATATTATTTTAAATACAAAGCGCTACGTTTTTAATCATGCTTTAAAATTGTAAATTCGGAATGTTTTCTCGTACCTGTTCCATTAGATTTTGTGCTAATTCATAAAATTTCAGCTTTGTTCTAAATTGTTTTAGTGCTCAGTTTCGTGCTCGCCGAAAAAAGACAGTGAAGAATCAAATATCCCTAAAAAAAAGGCAATTGATAAACACTTCCCATGTCAAATCTGTCTGGTAACACTTTTCTAATAACTCTGGCAAGTCATGAAAGTGAAGCAAATTATGTTTCTTCATTAGGGAATGTATTCGGAAGCTCACGAGAGTCTTAAAATCACACCACTATTTTTGAAAGCCCCATGCATGCGAGCTTAAAAGCCTAATTTTAGATTTGCCATTTTGAAAACGATAGTCTGTGTGTATTAAAAACTCGCTATTAGCCTATTGAAAGCCTAATCATTTCAGTTTTTCAGAGTGACAGATTCTCTGCCGCTAAAAGGCTTTGGTAGGAAAACAGATACTTTTCTTTGATTCACATATTTCTTCATAATTTTAATGTCTATTAAAGCAGCACGTGAGCAAAGCTCTGTGTTCTGTTGGCTCTGTGGGCCAGCAGTCTTATCTGTAATATTTTGGGGCTTTTATTTTCTGCACAGTTACTGTGACATGGCCTTGCAAGGTCTTGTTTTGAGTGGGGTTGAACTCCAGCCACCAACTCACCCCAGCCATCGCTCAGTCCGCAGCAGTGGGATTGGGGAGAGAATTGGAGAGTAAAAGGGAGAGAATTTGTGGGTTGAGGTGAAAATGGAAAATTTCTGAAGACAGTTTAATAGGTAAAGGAAAATCCACACTCACAAGCAAAGCAAATCCCAGAATCCACTCCCCCGGGCAGGCAGGTGTTCAACCATCCCCCCAAAAAAACAGGATCCATGACATTTAACAGTGAATTGGGGAGACAAATGCCATCACCACAAACGCCCCACCTTCCTTCTTCTTCTCCCATCTCCATACATTAAGCATGATGCCATATGGTGTGGGACATCCCTTGGGTCATTTGGGGTCAGCTGTCCTGGCTGTGTCCCCTCCCAAATCCATGTGCACCTCCTGTCTCCTGGCAGGTGGGGTGGGGTGAGAGGCCTCAGCCCTGTGCAAGTGCTGCCCAGCAAAACATCCCCCAATTATCAGCACTGATTCCAGCACAAATGCAAACCACAGCCAAGAAGTTTCATCTTCATTCTCCCATCTCTTTGGATCTGGGCTGGATGAGGAATTGTGTGTCCAGCAGGAGCAGGGCAGGGATTGTCCCTCTGTGCTCCAGGGCTGTGTCCAGTTGTGGCTCCTGCAGGAGAGCCCTGGAGGGGCTGGAGCGTGTCCAGGGCAGGGCAGGGAGCTGGGGAAGGGGCTGGAGCCCCAGGAGGGGCTGAGGGAGCTGGGAAAGGGGCTGAGCCTGGAGAAAAGGAGGCTCAGGGGGGACCTGGTGGCTCTGCACAAGTCCCTGCCAGGAGGGGACAGCCGGGGGGATCGGGCTCTGCTCCCAGGGGACAGGGACAGGAGGAGAGGGAACGGCCTTAGGCTGGGCCAGGGGAGGTTCAGCTTGGTCAGCAGCAGGAATTTCCCCATGGAAAGGGCGCTCAGGCCTTGGCAGGGGCTGCCCAGGGAGATTGGTGGGGTTTTTTTGTTGGTTTTGGTTTTGGTTTTCTTGTCGTATTTTTCCTGGCAGCTCTTTCACCCTCTGATCTGACTGAATTTGAATGTTGTTGATCCGTGCTGCAAATGAGCAATTAGTGCTTAATGGTTGTCAGACACCACTCTCTTCATTTATCAATCTATTTAAAATTGGAGGAAGTGGTTGGAGACAAACAAGCGGAATTACCATGCAAAGAAAATAGAGTTAATTGAGCTCAAATATTTGCAGTGTATCAAGGTAAGGATTTACAAAATACAAAGATGTAAACAATGATTTTCCTTAATTTTTCCCAGGACTGAACTGAATATTGAATGAGGCTTTGTTGGTTGAGTCTAAAGGTGCCAGTGACTCTGCAAATGAGACATTTTTAATATCAAAAATACAGATTTGTTTTGATTTTTATTCTGTTTCCAGCCTTGTGGTTACTCTTAAATATTTAAATACTCTTAAATATTTCTTGCAAATGTTTTTCATTATTCTCAGGACTGAGTGTGAGGAAAAGGAGCGTTATTCCTCCTGCGGATTCATGGTCCAGGGACAGTCAGTAGGAATCTCAGACTTTTGCAGGTAGGACAGCACAGAACCCTTGTGGCTTCTAAAAGCACTGAATCAAATTGCTGGGATGAGATGGGCAGCAGTGTGAGAGCACCACACTGAGGTTTGGTGGGAATTGGCTGGAAACAGAGAGCAAAGAAGCTGATCTGACATAAGGCTGGAAGAAGGAATCCAAATAGATGCATGACAAGTCTGGTGGTTCCAAAAAAAAACCCCCAGAGATGCCCTGTGGGATGGAATTACTTTGTTCCTGTTTGGTTTTCCACATGGAACACCCTTTTCTGATGCCAGCACGGTGGTGCCACTTTCCTTTATGCAAAGTGATGGAAGCCGTGGTGGAACAAGAACGCTGTCAGCTTTTACAGGATTGGGAGTGCTGTTTGCCCTGTTCAGCAGCAGCTGAATGCAATTTGAACTTCATCATGAGTTCAGTAAGAAGTGAAGGATGACCAGGATGCTAAAATAAAACCAAATAAAAATTTGTCACTGTCTAGTGGAAAACACGGATGGACACTCTGCCTGCTGCTGCATGGACTGCCTGTATCCCCACATGGACATGACGAACTGCTCATTTGGGATGAGGAAAGACATTTTTCCCTTCACTGGCAAAAACCACGGAGGCATCTCAAGAAAACATTTTCTGTGCTAACGCTCTCTGCCTCCTCTCATTTCTTTCTGTCTTTCTCCCTTCTAGGAAATGCTGTCACGTTGTTTTTGTTGTTTTTTTTTTTTTAAACTGGAGAGAATCGCGGTGACTGTGATCGCAGTCAGGATCTGCTTTCCCAGTTCAGAAATAGGAGCAGTGTAGCAGCTTTTCCCCTCCTTTCTGATAGCAGTGGTGCAAAGTGAAAATTTGTCTCCTTTCCCCATTTCCAGCCTTTCCACAGCACTTCTGTTCCGGGTCTCACTTTGGTTTTTACCTCATTTGCCCCACGCCTGAGATAGTCATGGCTCAAACCCAGCAGTAGTTTCATTTCTCTTTCCTGCTCGGAACAAATGGACAGAAACGGAGCCAATTCCAGTTGGATGAGCTCTGGACAGTAACCCAATAAATTCCATGTGCAGAGCTGGCAAAATCCACACCAGCAGGGCTTTGAAAATCACCCAGCACCTTAAATTGTATCAGCTTCCCAACCTGGTGTCACAATTCCTATTTCTGATGCAGAATTGATGAGTTTAACACCATAACTTATTTCTGGGTTTATTTTTTGTTTGCCTGTGTGTGTGAGAGGGGATTTCCGTTGTCATTTTTGTTGGTTTTGTAAAATTTTGGTGTTTTTTTTTTCCCTTTGGCTCAGGATCCTTGATGATGGAGGCTGGTAATAAATTTTTACTGTCTTGGCTCCACTTGAGCTAAAATTACATTTTCAGATAAACCTTGATATTTTCCACTAAGGTGCACAAGAGGTGGCCACATCTTCTGCTTTACAATCCTCTTTCATTTCCTCCATCTCCTATAATTCTTGTTCTCTATTTCCTTCTTGTTTATCTCTTAGTTTACACCATTTGCTTAAAAATGCACAAGAAGACAAATGTTTATTTAGAATTTCAGCTTTTGTCAGAATTTTTTTAACCTAGTTTTGGCAGCTTCTACCTCCGAACAAATCCATCCTGTTCCTCCTCACCTTCAGGTCTGAAAATCTGCATTTCAATCCCTGTTAGGCTCTGCTGTGCTGCGTGCAGGAATATTGGCAGGAGGAGTGAGATGGATTTGAGGTTGTCAGTGAATTTCAGAACCTTTCCAAGAAAGCCTCGGAGAAAGGGAAGCTTCTCCTTAAATCTGCGATTGCTGGTGAGTGGTTTAAAGCAGTTTTATTAATAACTGCAGGCTTTTTAATAAGGTGACAGCTGGTGGAATAATTTAATGGACAAGCTTGAAAGATTATTTCTTTTTCATATTCTCTCAGAAACAAACTGTTCAAACTGCAAATAAACACTAGTGGGTACAGAATCACACATTGCCGAGATGGTGATGTACGTTTGATCATTTGCATATTCAATTAGGAATGGCTAAATAGGCATTTTAACCATTACAACTACTCTCAATTATCCTCAGTGCTGCAGCCCTGGAATACCTTGGACAGCTCAGGATGCCACTTTCCACCCAAGGAGAAGTGTGAACACAAACTGCCTGAGCTGGGACCTGCAGAGGTTTCCTAATTTCCAAAATTTCACCCCAGGTTGGACCGCAGTGGTATATTTACCCCTGAAGGAAATGGAAAAGCAGTGATTTCAAAAGACAGAGAAATCTGAGTGGAGTTCTGTGTGCAGGTTCAGGCTTGATTTCATGGACTGACTGTAAAAACAAATCTCCATTGTGATAGAATGAAATAAAATAAAATAAAACAAAGAGCGCTCTTCAAAGTGAATGGCCTGCTGTGCTTCCTAATGAGAAAGTTCAGGAGAACCTACAAAGAGTTTAAAATCACATGCAATCAATGAACATGAGTCTTAATCCTCTTCCTCTCTGGGACACCAATTTAGCAAAGGATTTAAGCATGTGTTTATCTCCATTCCTGTGAGTAAAGCACTTGCAGCACTGGAGTTGACAGAATTGATGGTTTTTTCTATAAATCTATGCATGAGTCTGGCTAAAAAAGAGTTGGATACCCTTCCTGAGGCCCTGGCATATCCAGAGCTCAGGGTCCGTGCAGCAGACAGGGCCTGGTGACGAGCAAAACTGGCTCAGAATGTGAGGCTTTGAGATTAACAGCCAAATAATTTTGTTTTCCTCCAACTGGTGTGAAAAACAAGAACATTGATCAAAGACAGAAAGGAAATGGTGTAATCCACCAGGATTCAGAGCTGCTGGCACACTCCTGTTGCTCCATGAAGTCAGAGGGAGGGAATCCAGGGCAGCTGGGGAGAGTGGATTTGGCTGTTGGAACCCTGGGCATTGAGAATTCCAGACTTTCTGTGCTGACAGGCACTGACCCCCAAGAAAACACTGCATTTGGAAAAGGCTCCCAAAATTGAGTGACAGCACTGGGATTATGGGTGTGGAGTTTGAATAGAAGTGTTTGATATCACCGGGTGGAAAACTTAAGAGTTCAAGGTTTTAGTATATAGCAATATATATAAAGCAAGATGGAGATTTTAGGACAGAGGCTGAGTCCTTCTTTTTCACCTTCTTCTTCATGGGTCTGGGTGGGATTTTGTAATTGGATAGAAAAGTCCTCACTGCGGGCCAGGGGGTGGTTGGTTATTGGGTTAAAAGTAAATATAATTTAGGCGTCATCTCTTAATTGGACAGTTTATCCTTAAAAGGCCTTGTAGAGAGACAGAGGCAGAGCCATTTTTCACTTTGTTAGCTAGAACTCACAAGTTGTGAGACAGTAACATAGACAAGGATTAATAAACATCTGAGTCCGAACACGAAATACCGTCTCGAGCACTTAATCCCGACTCTGGCAGGAAAAGAAGATAAAAAGCAACATTTAATGGTGCCCTGTGTGAGGAGGACACCTGTTAGAATCGGGACCTCCCCGAAAAAACAGGGATAACAAAAGCAGCTGGAAGCTGGAAAAAAAAAAAAAAAAAAGAAAAAGAAAAAAAAGATAAAAAGCCCCATGCAAAGGGCCAGAGGAGAACTTGGCTTTTTGAAGTGCAGGATTTCCCCTGTGAGGGCACGGAATCACCTTACAAGAAAGTGCAGACTCTGCACTATCAATCCAGGATTCCTGAACTGCCCTCCCAAAGGATTTTGGAAACACCTGACTCCCTGTTTTTCCAGGATCACACAAGTTTCTAATTTAGCTAGTCTGAATCACGCTGGTGGGGTGAGAAGCCTAAATTTTAGGTGCTGCAATGCTACACTTAAGATGTCTAAAAGGAGAAGCCTGAATATAGGTCTCAGTATCTAATGTGTGGGTTAGGTACAAATCACTACCAGGTTCTAAATTACAGGGGGGAAGATAATTTCAGGCTCCCATCATTTCAGACTAATTAGTGCACATTACACTTCATCCTTGTCAACTGGGAAGAGAAGTGCAAAATCAGCCAGTTTGGGGTTTGTTCGAATCTCTTTTTCTGCAAAGGATCACACAAGGCTTGGCTGCAGGGAAAGGTTGGGCCAGAGTCTTTCCACCCCAAATATGTGAGGAGAGGATATAAAATATATGAGGAGAGGAATGCAGCCTGGCTGAGCCTGAACTTCCTGATGTCCAAACACCCTCTCTTAATTTGAATGACAACCATTTACATCTTGTTCTGTGCAAGGAGAGATCCTCAACTGATGTTCAGTGTCACTGCACAGGAGGGGAAAGTTGCAAATTTGTAAGTGACACGCCCTAGGAGCCCAGGAGATTTGGTGATTTGGTTGACTTCAGGGGAGCTGGAGAAAGATTTTGGTTTTGATGAAGTTGCCAGCGCATTTTAATCATTCAGTTTAACTGTACTCCCCTGTATATTTAATATATATATCTAGACACGTATATATGTGTATGTGTGTGTGTGTATATATATATGTAAATATATATATATATTTAAAGACTGTGGTTCCCCAGTGCATGTCCTTATCCCTTCAAGCAGCTACAGAGCTGCAAAGTCTGAAATAGAAGTGGGTTATTTTCTCCTTGCCTAGGGAACACTAGAGCTGGTTGTGACAAATATGATATCCCCAAAAAAACATAAGTATGCACAAAAGAATCAGGGAACAGCCTCTAGAATTCTTTTGTGTGTGAGAAGATTTTTTTTTTGGTGGTTTTTTTTTTTTTTGTTGTTTTGTTTTGTTTTTTATTCTCACATGAATGAAGGGGCCCCACAAATGTTTGTAACATTGGTGAGACAGAGCACCACAAAGTCCCTGAGAGATTTTGTCCAAACCTCAGAAACTACGTGTGCATTTAACATCCTCAGGCACAAATGGACCAAGAAGGATCCTTGGAGTGTAGGAAGGAACTGCAGGCTGGATGGATGGGTCACGTCCTCCTCTTGGGTCACAACAACCCCGTGGAGCTCCAGGCTGGGCAGAGGGGCTGGAAAAGCTGGAAAAGGCCCTGGGGGTGCTGGTGGCAGGGGCTGGACACGAGCCCAGGGGTGCCCAGGTGGGCAAGAGGCCCCTGGGCTGGGTGAGGAATTGTGTGTCCAGCAGGAGCAGGGCAGGGATTGTCCCTCTGTGCTCCAGGGCTGTGTCCAGTTGTGGCTCCTGCAGGAGAGCCCTGGAGGGGCTGGAGAGTGTCCAGGGCAGGGAAGGGAGCTGGGGAAGGGGCTGGAGCCCCAGGAGGGGCTGAGAGAGCTGGGAAAGGGGCTGAGCCTGGAGAAAAGGAGGCTCAGGAGGGACCTTGTGGCTCTGCACAAGTCCCTGCCAGGAGGGGACAGCCGGGGGGGTCGGGCTCTGCTCCCAGGGAACAGGGACAGGAGGAGAGGGAACGGCCTCAGGCTGGGCCAGGGGAGGCTCAGCTTGGCCAGCAGCAGGAATTTCCCCATGGAAAGGGTGCTCAGGCCTTGGCAGGGGCTGCCCAGGGAGCTTTGGAGTGCCCATCCCTGGAGGTGTCACCTGGAGGTGACACTCAGAGCTCTGGGCTGGGGACAAGGTGGGTATCGGGCACAGCTGGGACTCCCTGGGCTGGAAGGGCTTTTCCAGCCTCAGGGATTCTCGGGTTCTGTTTCTCAGCTGGGCTGACTGAGAAGTCCCACAGAAGTTGTGCCAAGCAGAGCAGGAGCTGCTGCATTCAGTGACAGCAGAGAAGTGGTTACAAGCATGAGCTGGAAGACGTGTCAGGCAGGGAACACACCTGGGCTTCTTTTCAGGAACCCACACTGCACACAACTTTATCAAGGTCCAGTTCTGGATTTGTCCCTTCATCTGCCTTCACAGAACAATCTCAGCATAGCTCCTATCACCCTGTGTGCACAGATTTACATGTGTGTGTGTGTAGGTTTTAGAGTCCTTTGATTTACTTTAGTGATCATTGTGTTGATGGGCAGTGAGCAAAGCAGCACAGACATTTGTACTTAAACAGTAGTTAATTGCGGACAAATCTGATTTTATGCACCTTGGCATCTCTAACTGAAAAAGAACAGAAAAGGATTAGGACACAAGGGAAATCTGGGGCTGGGGATTAACCATTTCTTACTAGCACAGAAATGCACGAGGAGAAATGCATAGAGGGGAATCAATTTGTGTGAGGAACAGCAATTATTTTTCTCTCTTAGAGATTTGTAGCATTCCTCCTCAAATTCTGATTTCTGGAGACTAAAGTGAAGATTCAAGATCAGAAGCACAAAATTTGTTTCTGTATCCTCTGCCTCCAAGAAGCAGCTTCTTCAGCAGCCAGAGACAGGGACAGAGCCCTGCACTGAAAAAAAGAAAGATTCCCTTTCTCCTGGTATTTTATTTCATGCTGTTTTTGCAGGTGGCCTTGGTCCTGCCACCATCCAGTGCTTCTTCTGTAATGAATCACAATATCTCTGCCCTTGCACTGGAAATAATGATTTGAGGGAAGGAGAATTTATACCTGAAAGTGTTTTGATTTTGTTTTATTTTTCCCTGATTATATCTGATCTCTAGTTAATAAAAATAACAGTAAGGATAACGGTGGTGATGGTAATAATAACTCTCCCTCCAAACTGCACTTTGCTTTGAGCAGGACAGTGATTTTTATGATTTTTTTTTTGGTAGTCTCTACTTTTCTTGAAAGCTGTAGGACGTAGCGTTGATGTGCAAATGTCATTGCATGTTATTAAAGAGAAAACTGAATTATGGCAGCGACAATTAGGAGAGCCTGAAAATGTGTCTATTAAACTCTGTTTTACACTTCACATTTGGGTGAACAGCTCTCAAGGGTTCTGGCTGAGCAAAGTAATTAAATTTGTGTCTAACTTTAAGGTTACGCCTAAAGTTCTAAACCGAAAAGGAAGTATGTGCTCAACAGATTTGGTCGTTTGCACTTCACAAGCAACTTTATTTGAAACTGTTTTGAGGCTGAAGTTTCATCCTTTATTTTTTTCTTTAGTGTATCTCTTTGTTTTTATCAGCCTGGTCTGTCAACATCCCTACACCACCACTGCCAGATGCTTTCCTTGGTTTCTTCTGGCTGTTTTTTTGCACTACTTTGGTGAAAAATTGTTAAACAAACACATTTTGAAGGTGTGTGTTGCTCTCTGCACATGATTGTGAATGAAAGGTGGGAGAAATGTGCCTTCATCTTCATCCTGGAAGAGCAGGATTGTTTCAGATACCTGAAGGTTACAAGGTGACTTTGAGGTGCTGAATGCAGGTGATTGATCACCTTTGAAGAGGAGACCAAGATTTTCTGGGGATGCACAGAACAGTTCCTCATGGGACTTGGGCAACCCATTCTAATTTCAGATGTCCTGGCCCATGGCAGGGATTGGAACTGGCTGGTTTTTGAGATCCCCTCCAACCCAAACCATTCTGGGATTCTATGAGCCAATGGAGTGTCTTTTGTTTTTTGGTTTTTTTTTTTGTTTGTTTGTTTTGTTTTTTGTTTTTT
>VXBN01004223.1:67049-102513 GCA_013397395.1 Sinosuthora webbiana
TTTTTTTTTTTTTGTTTTTTTTTTTTGAGTAGAAAAGGACCTCTCGTTAGTACCACATCATTGCAGTGAACATCTTCAGGCAATACTGCCTTTTATCATTTTATAATACACTGGGAACTTCAGCTCCAAAGGAAGTTTAATGTGTGAATTGTACACGGTTCAAAATTGGGCTGCCAACAGAACCAATTATATCACTTCATTTTTCAATCAGGGCAGCGTTTTTTGCAGCACTTAATTAAAATATATTTATAACTTAATGGCTGTGAGTATTTCATTCTCAGGCTTTGCTTGCCTAGGAGCCAGTGAGGAGATAATTCTGTCTGGGTATTTGGATCTATCCTTCCTTCTTGATCCAGTTTACACAGAGGTATGAGAATTTCCAGCACCAAGCATTTACTTCAATAAGATGTGTGGACAAAGATGTGATTATTTATTTTTTTAGCCTATCATTGTCCTGATGATCCTTGCAATTATTGCTTTGGGCCTGGTTTTCTCTTTTAGCTTTATGGGATCTCATGCCCCAGAGAGTGAGGGGACCTTCCCTTCTTAGGGGGGGGGCATTTCCCTTCAGGTGTGTGGATCCTTGTCTGTCACTCCACAGAGTGCAGTGGTGGCACTGGATAAGCTGTGTAAGAACCTGAACAGCTACTGAGGATAATTCTTCCCTCGTAACTCTCCCTAGGATCCTATGAAATAATTGACTTCTCACACGGACAGATTGCAGGCTGAGCTCTGAGGCGTGCTCTCACTGCAATGTGTGCCCAACTTAAACCCACCAGAAGATTATTTCTGTGTTTCTTGGCCAAGAGCCTTTTAATAACAGGGTGATTTGATGGATAATGTTTGGATGAACGTGTCAAAAAGGACAGTTTTTGTAAGGTTTGCTTCAAATTGAAAAGAATGAGAGGTTTTGGTCTTCACTGAATCGCAGAATGGTCAGGCTGGAAGGGACCACAGTGGGTCACTGATGTCACCTCCCTGCTCCAGCAGGGCCATCCCAGAGCACAGGGCACAGGGCTGTGTCCAGACAACTCTGGAATATCCCCAGGGAGGAGACTCCCCAGCCTCTCTGGGCTCTGCTCAGGGCTGGGCACTGCCCAGGGCACAAGTTGTGCCTCCTGTGCAGGGAATTGCTGGGCTCAGTCCCTGCCCGGGGCTCTGGGGCCATTGCTGGGCCTGGAGCAGAGCCTGGGGCTGCTCTGCCCTCCCTGCACACAGGGACACACAGGGACAGACATGGGGACACCCAGGGACAGACATGGGGACACCCAGGGACACCCAGGGACACTGAGGCCCCTCTCCCTGGGGCTCCTCTCCAAGCTGAGCAGCCCCAGCTCCCTCAGCCCTGCTTATCTGCAGCATTAACAAACCCATTAGGCTCTAAATCAAGTGTGCAACAATCGAGCTTCAAAGTTACAACTAAATGATCGTTTTATCTGTCTTTTCTGCTGCATGATCCGTGAAAGCTTCTATTTGATAAACAGTGCAGCTGTTAATAACCTGAGGAATACAAAGAGGAGCAAGAGGAATGACAGGCCCATATCTGCGTGCATGCTAACGAGCACAGCCTGTGCTAACGGGGGGACTTGGGAGAGGCTGAGAGGGAAAGGAAACCTTTGTCATGCGCCGCATTTAAAGTTTAAAAGTTGCAGAGTAAAGGCAGCCACTCGCTGGCTGTGCCAAAAGTCTGAGGGGGATGGCGTGCGAGCAGGAGAGATCCTGTCACAGCTGATTCCTGTCTGCTCCTCCCGGACCACAGTCCATCCTGAACATTATACGTCAGGATCTGGGGGTGGGTTACACTCATGGAGGGCTTGTGCCTTCAAAAAAGATTGGACAGAGATGGGTAGAAGCACAAAGAAAGCCAAAATCGGCTCTGGTGCAGAGGTATAAATGTGCAGTTCTCTAAAATGGGGGGAAAATTGGAATGGCTGCCGGTTTACACCAGAGAAATTGGGACCAAAATATGTCCCTGAGGGGTTTTGATTACTGGCTCACACTTCTTCGTGGGTGGGGAAGGGGACACAGCAGGGAGGCCTGGCTGGCAGTCAAAGGAACACAGGCAATATTGCTTGGGCAGTTTGCAGGCTGTATCTAGATTTTTATGTGCTTTTCTGGAAACATTTCCACCTGAGATAAACCCTCAAAATAACTGTGCTCTCGTAGATGGCCAGAAGATAACAATGACCAGACTTGTAACTTAATGAAAAAGCTTTTTGAAAGGGTGAAGAACTGAATTTCAGTATTTCAGTACCTCAGAACAATCCAGGCTTTCATTTTGGGTCGTGTCTCATAGTTTAAAAAAATCCCTTCTGGATTCTTGCTTCGGGATTGTTTTGTTCAAGACTTTTGATCCAAATGGATTTTTAGAGCCCTGTAAGAGAAGTAGCTGTAACCACTGGGATCTGTAGCAGAAATATTACCCTATATCCTCAGAAAATGAAGGGGATTAGCTCCAGAGGAGAAGGAGATGTCCTAGAAGTCTCAGAAGTACAGACAGGGAGTTCATACCCCAACATCTGTCTAGGCAGTCACACCACCAAGGAATCAAAGCAGCTGTGGCTCTTTTGGCTGACCGACAGTGCTCTAAAATTAGGCTGTGCCCCAGTCGTTAGGAGCTTTCTGGGTGTTCCTTACCTGGGCGCCTCTGCTAAATTCGACACGGTTGTTCCTTCAGCTTTTCTTTTTTTTCTTTCTTTTTTTTTCCCTCTTTTTGATTTTTTTCCTTTTTTTTTTCCCTCTTTTTGATTTGTTTTGTTTTGTTTTGTTTTTTTGTGAGTCTTATAACAATAATAATGTTCTAATGAGAAATCTAAAAGTTGTTGCATCGGCAGCAGTTGCCCAAGAGCCAGGAGCTGGCTGGTTGCCCTGACAACACCAAGAACACCCGGAGTGGTACCCGAGGAAAGGCTTCTGCTGACTCTCCCTTTGCTTCTTTTTATTGGGGAGTGGATGGTCAAGTTCATTTTTAGAGGTTATTTAAAATATCTCAGTGATCCAACTGGAAATGGACATTAAAATGACTGGTTTCGTAGTACTTCACTGTATAAATACCACAGAATCAGGTTCGGGTTGGAAGGGACCTTAAAAATCATCCAGTGCCAACCCTGTCATGGGCAGGGACACCTTCCACTGTCCCAGGCTGCTCCAAGCCCCACCCAACCTGGCCACCCTGGCTTTCCAGGGATTGGGATCCACAGCTTCTCTGAGCAATATGAATGTAAAATTGAATTATTCATTGTTTTCACTCTCTATCTCATTTTAACATCAAGGAGGCTTTTGCAAGTCTTCCTCTGGAGATCACTTCTTTCAAACACCCCTGAAGCTGGGCAGACTGAGTGTCATCCCTGCTGAGCTCTTAGTGCCTGGTGCCAGACACCACAGCATCTCAGTGCTGCTGCTGGGAGCCAGAGGGGAAATCAGGGCTTTTGCTCCTGCCTGTTGTGAGCACAGGGGAAGAAGCATGAAGAGGAGGAGGAAGAGCAGGAGGAGAAGGAGGAGGAAGATCTCCAGGGCAGAGGAACACTGGCTGCCATCTCTGGAAGTGTGCAAGAAGCGTCTGGATGTGGCCTTGAGGACATGGTTTGGGGTGATGATGGTGGTGCTGGGGTGACAGTGGGACTGGATGATCCTGAAGGGCTCTTCCAACCCTGATGATTCTGGGATTCTTGATGACTCTAAATAAAAGTTGACCACAGAAATGCTATTTATGGTGGGGATGGAAACATGAGGCTATGGTGCAGTGATGGGGATGCTGTGCTCTCAAACATGAATTGTAATAAAGGTTGATGTCCCAATCCAGGTGATATCTACCTGTTGACTTACTTTGCTCAGTTTCTGAAGACTGTGACTTCCAGGTTCACAATATTTATATTTTAATATGCTGATACAAGCAAGAAATCATAGTTAATACTGCACTGTATCCATTCCTTTGATTTCTGAGGGGCAGCAAGATTCCCAGAAACAGCAACCAGTCAGCTTCCAAGTTATCCATCAGAAATACAGGAGATACTGGATTTCAACCCCCACAGCTGGAGCTCTGACCCCAGGGCAGCAGGAACTGGGGTGGTGATACCTGACTGCTCCCAGGGCAGAACTTCTGTGTTATGAGTGTTCCTCCCTCCTGGAGGTTGGGGCATTCCCCTGTGGTGAGACTCCTCCAGCTCCCTTCTCTACTTGATTTCTGTTTCAACCTCACTTCTCCTTCTCTGTTTTACTCTGGCCTCTGTTTTAGGGGGATTTGATCACAGTGATCCTAATCCCCACCTTAGCACTTCTGAGTTGGCACCCAGCAAGACAGGAGACCAATATTTCCTCTCCTGCTCTGGGAAGAAGAGATCTGAGGGGACAACACACACACACAGGAGAAAGCTGTTATTAAAAGTGATATGCAAAGTATTTTTGAAAGATTTGGCTTTTTCTGTCACCTCACCTTGTTTAAGAGACGTCTGGGAATGTTTCTGAATTATATTTTGTCCTCTCTTCCTTGGTTCTCTTCGAGAGCAGCGTGAGTGGGAGTGTTGAGCGGATTTGATCTCACTTTAGAGGGAGAGTGTTACATCTTCAAAGAGGGGCTGTTTTTCTTCAGAGAGGTTAATCAATCATTGAAGTTAAAGTAGTGCCAGCGAACACCAAACTGTAAAGACTGACTGTAATTACCACGAGGTGTATTAATAGATGAGGTGAAAGAAATTGTAGCTACGTTGTGATTTTGGTGCTAATATTTGTTCTGTGACATGTCTGGAGAGCTGGGTGAGATGGAGCTGGACAGGAAAGAGGGAGAGACACAATTTACAAGGGACGGAGGGACAGGACTAGAGGGAATGGCTTCAAACTGACAGAGAACAGGATTAGATGGGGTATTGGGCAGGAATTGTTCCCTGGGAGGGTGGGCAGGCCCTGGAATAGAATTCCCAGATTTGCTGTGGCTGCCCCTGCATCCCTGGCAGTGTCCAAGGCCAGGTTGGACACTGGGGCTTGGAGCAGCCTGGGACAGTGGAAGGTGTCCCTGTCCATGCCAGGGCTGGCACTGCATGGTTTTAAGGTCTCTTCTAACCCAAACCATTCTTCAAGCCATAATTCCATGATTCCATGATTCTTGCCATCTGGAAGCGTAGTTTTACCTGGAGGTGTGAAGAGCCACTGAAACAAGGGTTGTCAATAACATTAAGATGATTTTTGCACCAAATCTTTTGAAACAACTCCGTGCCAAGAAACTTCAACACTTCTTGCAATTTGGCTGCTTTTCTCATGTCCTCATAGGCTGATTCTTCAGTTGTGCTTTTGTACCTTTAAGTGCACACGATGGAAAGGATTCTTATCTTGTGATTTGCTATGTCCTCACCTGGTGAGAACAAAATCAGACATCTATGACATTTTCCTCCATAGTTTATAAATGGTAGAAATTACTCCAGTGACCTCCCAAGCTAGGTCTGATTATTTGGGTTTTTCTATTTCTCCCCATGACTCACAAGGGCTTGCTGGGAGGTGGGAGTGGGTGCATTATTCTCCAAAATTTATCTGTTCTGAATGAATTTGCTGAGATGAATCACTTGGCTTGACTCTGTCCTCTGCTTCCTCGTGTGACTCCAGCGGCTCCAAGGGATGGACATCCCGGTCAGAGTGACCATTGGTGTTAGAAAATCCATTTCAGGGGAATGAAATGCTGTTTTGCATAGCCCTGCCACATTTCTGTGTCGCACCGAATTCTAATTCCCGGCACATAAATCACTTCCCTTCTTGAGCTGAGTGTGTGCTGATGGCTGCTCCACCAGAGAAGAAATGGCCAATTATTTACTATCAAACTTAATGGCTTGCCTGAATAAAACATGTGTTAGGAATTCTCTGTCCCAACGTTAGCAAGAACCTGTCACCAGAGGCATTGTTTTCTCCCAGGGCTGCCTGTCACAAAAAGCAGAATACGGCGGCCGTGCTCAGTCTCCGTGACTCAGCTGTCAAAGTTTTATCTCCTGTGCACACAAGAAATATTATTTGTGTAATGAAGCTAATAAGCACATATCAGGAAGGTTGTATTTCTCCCAGAGATGAAGCAAAACAGTAGTTACAACCCTCGCCATGGCAGCTCTGTAAAATTCCAGGCACAGAGGAAATGTTTCTTCTGCGGGAACACGTTGTAAAGCAGAGGAAATGCCAACTGTGCTGGCTGTATCCAGGCCCTGCAGCCAGCTCCAGCTGAACAGGAGCTGTGTAAAAAAAAAAAAGAGTTTACAGACCAAGGAAATGGACCTGGAGGTATTCCCGAGCCAAAATAAGAAATTCCGAGCCAAAATAAGAAATGTCCGTGCTGCAGCTATTAATCTTCATCAGTGGAGTGTGTGACTCTGGCTGTCCCTGCTGCAGATGGAACATCTTTATCCTAACAAAAGCACAGTGAAAGCAGGAATGTGCCATGGCTTTGATGGGAATACATGGCCACATCCACAGTCTCCAGTCCCAGTGTCACTCCTGATCAATAACTGAAAATCTCCAATACTGAAGTCATAATGACATTAATTTATCCCAGGCAATTAAAATTTGTGTTGACCCTAATTTTATGTTATTTTTCATCCCACTTGTTTTTGTTTTGTTTTTTTTTTTTTTTCTATTTAAGAAGCGCTCCATCAGTGGATGCCCCTGTCTTTTTGCATTTTAAATACTTTCTGGTTTAATTGTGTTCATCATCAAAAGCAGCACATGTAGATACCTGGGTTTACAGCTACCCACAGTGTTTGTTCTGTGCAGCAGAGCAGGGCTTGGAACAATTTAGATAAGAGATAAGGGACCAAGTGGCATTAGATTGTACAGATAGTGCCAATGGAGTGACCTGGGTGTCCCCAGGCAGGGGGACTGGAAATAAACAATCTTTAAAGTCCCTTCCAACCCAAAGCATTCTGTGATTCCACGATTCTATTCAAGCACAAGAAAAAAATACTGCTACATAGGAATTAAAATCAGACTGTGATTTCAAATTTCACATCCTAGGCTACAAAAAGTCTTAAAATTCAATGTTTTTGTGACAAAACAGGTCCAGTTCCTCGTGGTTTGGAACTTTCATTTTGATATATTGATATTTTTAATGCACAAGTGTTCCCCACAAGCTTGATTATCTGTCTTGTAAGAGTGCAGCAGGTGTGGGGATACAAATAATCACATTTGAGCAATTTTAAATTTCCTTGTATCAGTACATTTTGCTTTTCTAGCTCCTTGAAGAAGACCTGGGATTAAAAATACATGTGGGCAGTCAGAATTTCCTTCCGCTCCCAGTGTCGTTCAGGCTCCGTGCTCACTTCTTTTGAAACAAACCAGCTGTGGTTTTGTTGTAAAGCAGAATCCCATTAAGGAAAACTAATTGCTTCACCTTTTAATCAGGATTCACGGAAGATTATTGTTTATCAGTTCGCTACCAGGAACAGTTTTGACTTCTCAATAAATCTACAAATTGGAAATGAGGCGGGGAGATGTTTTCACTTTTTCTGCTCATGAATCAGAACAGCCCCTGCCTACTCCTTGTGGGAAAATAATGGAATGATGTGGCCTCATTTTAGTCTCATCACTTTTGATTGTTCTGCTCATTTTAAATGACAGACAGATGACCTGTTAACACCTTCTGCTGGTTCCATTCTAGCGATCAAAACTGCAGCAACCTTGCTCAGCATTTTCCATTAGGGAAGTGGTTACAGAGGTTAATTCACTTACAGCCTGCAGCGCCATTCCTGCCTCTTTAAAAGTAAAAAAATTAATGCAGTCATAACCTCTGAAGAATCGAATTTGATCATGAGTCTCCACTCCCACTCATTTCATAAGCCTGTCTCTTCAAAATATTCTTTTACTCTCCATCAAAATGCTATTTATTGTCTCTCTCTCTCTCCGTAGACACCGTTATTAGACATTTCATATATAATGCCTCATACATTTTCCCACTCACAGGGGTTTAAGCTGGGGGAGGGCTGAATAACAAGTAGGAAGAGATGAAACTAATGGCATTAACACTATACTGGCATAATAAAAGCTTTTTAAATGTCTTGAGATGTAAAACCATAAAATATCTTAATGTGAACTGAATAGAAACAGTCTTTATCTTTTAAAGCTGTTTTTATAAACTAAGAGACCTGTTATTTAGCAATTAGGCCCTACGGTAGTTTGCCATACCTGGTGATTTCTTGCATTTAACTACACTCAAATATTCTTTTTTTTTTTCCCTTCAAGACAATTAAGTGAATTCCCAGGCGTCAGTTTTCTAGACGTGCCTAAATAAAGAATATTTGGTACTTCGCTTAGCCTGAATTTTGGGTTGTTCCCTACCTCTGAAAAGTGGGACATTCTGGCTTGAATATTTAAATATTGATGTCAGAATTGAGCAGGTTGGAGTATTTCAGGTTTTGGAAGTGGTTTTTTTGTCAAATGTGTGAAAAACTGGGACATTTTCAGGCGTGCAGCGCTTTCAGCAATCACACGTGTTCCTCAGCCTACGTATCTCCGGTCCGGAAAGGGAGCTGGGGATAGGAAGGAGGTAAAAGGGAGGACACCACGAGCAAGATGCATCCCTTCCTTCCAAAATATCCCAGAGGAAGGGAATTCTCACATCTACCCCAGAGCACATGGAGTGGAGAAGGTGAACCCTGGTTAATTCTGCACGCCACAGGACACACTTTCTCTTTCCTTCCCCAAAATTGAAGACACCTGGGTTTACTCTGCTCCACAATGAGACCTGAACACAACCACGTTTCTCAAAGGAAAATCAAACATTTCCATGCCCAGCTATGGGTAGCAGGATATTGCTACATGCTCAGTTTTCCCTGGAGCGTGAAAACAAAATCAGACTAGCAAGAGGGATTAGTTTTGGGAGTTGGTTGTCTTTTGTAAAGCGAGAGAGATTATTTCAGGGAACAATTCCGAGTCAAACCCTGACTTTATTGCTCTGGATCACCTGAGAAGAGCCTGTCTTTCTCCAGGAATTCCAGGCTAGCCTGAGAACACCAAGCAGCAGTGCTGGGTGCCTGAAATTAGGTACAATGGACACTCCCCACCACACCTCTTGTTATTTCCCAGCGCACGAAAAGTGGGCATTTTCAGCTTCCCAGCAACATCAGCTGCTGCAGAGAAATCTGCAAATTACCTGCCGCCAGTTTTGAGACAGAACTTGGTGTAGAGAAGACCTCTCTTAAAAGGATAAGACCATATGGCCCAGCACCCCATATATAAACTTATATAAGCTTCTGCTGCTGCTGAACACCACACAGCCTCAGTCTAACTAAGGAACAGCACTTTTTTTCAGAAAGGATTTGCCTGGATACGTAACTGGCACTAATTTTCTCAAAAAACGTTGAGAATTGAGGTTAGTGAGGAACTCCCAGGTGTCGGGAACTTAGCACAGCTTTTAGTGAAACAATTATCCTCTTTGCTCAGAACTTGCGTTTGCCCCCAAGCAAACCAATCTGAGCTCCTGGAGGTGCAGTGTTTTCTGGATTTGGCAGCAGCAGCTCCTCAATTGTTATGAATAGGTAAGGAGGGAATAATTAAATTCTGTGAATTAAATATGGACATTAATCCCCATCTCTTAAGCAGAAACTGTTTGTTGGTTTGGGTTTTTTTGTTTTTGTTTTTTTTTTAATTAAATTGAATTGAAATTGATCATGAATCACAGAATGCCAGAATTTTTTGGGTTGGAAGGGACCTTAAAGATCATCCAATGCCATCCCTGCCATGGGCAGATGTTGGAACCCTGGAGGCTGAAAATTTCAGGCTTTCTGTTCTAAAGAGCACTGGTCCTCAAGCAAGCACCACATTTGACTTGAGGCCTTGAAACAGGCTTCCAAGATTGAGTGATAGCACTGGGGTTGTGGGCGTGTAGTTTGAATAGAAGTGTGTGATCTCACAGGGTGAAAAACTTGAATTTGGGATTTTAGTATACAGCAATACATGTGAGTCAAGATGGAGGGCTTTGGGCATTGTCTGAGTCCTTCTTCTTCACCTTCTTCTTCCTTCTTCTTGGGTTTGGGTGGTTTTCTGTAATTGGTTGATGGAGTCCACACTGCAGACTTCAAGTAGTTAGTTATTTGGTTTAAAATAAAAATAATTTAGGTGGCATTTCATAATTGGACAGCTTGTCCTTGAAAAGATCTGCTAGAGATAGAGAACATCTCCATTTTACCTTGTTTCTCAGCTTGGTAGTTAGAGCTGATGGTTCGTGAGTCTGTAAAAAGATAAGAAATAATAAACATCCAAGTCCGAACTTGAACTTTGACTCCCATGTATTAATCCCAATCCTGGCAGGGAACAAAAAGCCAGAACTGTCACAGGCAGGGACACCTTCCACTGTCCCAGGCTGCTCCAAGCCCTAATGTCCAACTTGGCCTTGGACACTTCCATGGATCCAGAGGCAGCCACAGCTGCTCTGGGCACCCTGTGCCAGGGCTTGCCCACCCTCACAGTCAATCTGTCAATGCACTACAATGTATTTGATATTCCTGACTGAAATGGGCATCCGTTTTCTGACTCAGCTTTGTCTTCTCGTGCTGATTCTGCTTTTTTTTTTTTTTTTCATTTTTGGTCTCGAATAAAAAGCTAAGCCAAATCATGATCTGAATTTACAGACTGCATGCCAAATAATCAAGCAGGACTGGGGTCTGCCCTTGATCAGGTTGCTGGAGGTGACCTAAGCTCTTGCAAGCCTGTATGAACATCTGGAGAAACATCTGGAGAAGCAGGAATAGAGAAGTGCATCTACCCATCCCCAGGAGCAGCTGAGGGAACTCGGGGAGCTCAGCCTGGAGAAGAGGAGGCTCAGGGGGGACCTTGTGGCTCTGCACAACTCCCTGACAGGAGGGGCAGTGAAGGGGGGTCAGGGTCTGCTGCCGTGTCCCAAGGGAAAGGAGGAGAGGAAACGGCTTAAATTTTGTCAGGACAGGTTCAGATTGGAGATTAGAAGGGTTTTTTTGTTTGAAAGACTGGTCAGGCTTTGGGATGAGCTGCCCAGGGAGGTTTGGAGTCACTGTCTGTGGGAGTGTTCAGGAGGAGTCTGGAGGTGGCCCTTGGGGACAGGCTTTGGGCTGATGCTGGTGCTGCTGGGGTGGCACTGGATGATCCTGAAGGGCTGTCCCTACCCTGACAATTTTGTGTTTCCATTAGAGATACTTTACTGACATTTGCCCAGTCTCTGGTTCATTTCTCAGCTTGTTTTCCATGAATGTGTTTCAGGAGCCTCCAGAGCTTGAGACCCTGACAGAGCAGACGGTGTCTGAGGAGCCTGACATGGGGACACTGCTGTCTGTCCCTTTTCCTCTTGCAGTGGCTGTGCTTTTCTGGGTGTACCTAAATCTGCTTTGTGAAGACACCCCCCTCCCCAGCAGCATTTCCTTACAATCCAGAGGGTGCAGCTGTTTTCTGGGCAGGTTCAGCCTGCAGAGAGTGCAGTGGCTGTGTGGAACTGGGCAGCCTGTGCTCTCTGCATGTTTATGGCACAGGACACTGGTTTTCCCTGCCAGCAATATCATCCCAGTGTCCTCGCACTGCTGGGCACACACAGAGTCAGCCAAATTTCCTTCCAAGGGCAGAGCCCATCTGCAGGGGTGTTTGTGATATTTTGAAGAACACAGAGGTTATTTTTTCTGTTAAAGGTCCTTAGGAATTGAATCCATCCCAGATGTGTTCACTGGAGCTTTGAGGCAGCGCTGGTGCTCTGTTTTCAGTAAGATCATGCCTTCACTTCCTCTGTGTCCACAGCATCCTTCTCATGGTTTCTGATGAGAATTTGATAATTTAAAATTTCATCTACTTTGCACACTTTGGCTGCAAACCTCAGCCCAGCAAACCTCCTAAGCTGCTCTTACACCCAAACCATGGGGGAGATACAGGCCCACGGACCCGCCAAACCAAGTCTTGCCCAGCTGCAGCTGCTGAGCTGTTCCCTGCAGGACAGGGAAGATTCCAGCACAGATTTAGTCACCAACCCGTGTATGATTTGTAATCTTGTCCCAAACCCTTTTTTTTTTCTGCTGGCAATTCTGGAAATTGCAGCTGTAAGACAATTGGCAAAGCTCAGGCTTCACTTGAAATTGTCATCTGTTAATTGATTACTTTTGTTAGGATGCAGCTGCTGTGTGGCCACTCCTGGATTGTAGGAACCACTGTTGTAGGTAGTGGGGCTGTTCCTCACCACTTCTCTTCTGCTGCAGCTGATCTTCATGTCCCCACTGCCCAAATGTCTTTTGTCATTCTGTCCTTCTGTCCCTCTGCCTGGTGCCCAGGCTGCACATTGATGGGGAGAGAGGTTCACCCAGAAGGTGATGAAGTAATCTTGTTCCTCTGCAGAGATGTTCAGCTCTGAACAAATAAGACAAAATTGCAAAGGCCTAGAGATGGTCAGCAAACAAGAGTCCAGAATCAAGGGCAGGGATAACATCTGACAGCTTTTTGGCCAGGGGGGTAGTGCCAGGTGCTGATCTGTGATCTTTTGGGAATAGTCTCCATCTCTGATCCTGTGGAGCTGCCAGTTCTCAGGGGAGGGGCTGCTGCTGCTTCTTGCAGCTCCCAGTTGAGGAGGGGACCCTGCTTGGCCAACCACCCCCAGCAGAAGGGGGAACCCATGACCTGTTTGCAGGACTTGCATTTAAAAAAACTCCTTGGGAGCACCAGAACCTGGTTTCAGGTGTGTGCCACGTTCTCCTCTGCTGTCCCCTCCACCCTTCAGCCTCTGTGACCTTTCAAGTGCAGCCCAATCCACGGCACAGCAAGGAGGGCTGAGTGCTGGGGCTGCTGCTGCTGCTCTTTCCTCTCTTTCAAGCCCAGCTGGATCCCTTTGCTCTCCCTTCCTCCCTGCACATCACATCCTAACATTTGCCCTGAAATTACCGAGCTGCTCAGGAGACATAATGATGAGAGCAGCACAGAAGTCCACACTGCTTTGTGAATTTGTTTTCCCCGAGTGCCAGAGGACTGTAAAGCAGCACCAGGTACAGGCTGCAGACTGATTTCCTTTGGAGCACTGTGCCTGTGTATCAGAGAAATCCGACTTTGAACCTGGATTATCAGGGCTGTGAATGTGGCTGCTTCCTACTTATTCCCCACCTCCCTGCAGCACTGTGCCTTGTCACAGTGGGACGTGGCATTAATCACTGCTGTACTTCACCTGGAGCCTCATTTAATAGGGTTTTGTTGAAGAAGTCAGAAAGCAAAACCCAGGTAGCTTTCCAATTACAAATTGCCTCAGTGATGTGCATCCCAGCTTGGCCAGTGTGTTCTTTTCTTCCTTTCTTCCCTCTTTTTTACTTTTTTTTTTTTTTTTTCAGCGAGGCATTTGGGTTTTTCACAGCACTTAATTGCCTTCATCAAGAGAGATGTTAATTGTCGGTAATCATTGCCTGTCCACATGAATGAGCAAGGAGAGCCACACTATGCTGCTGAGGAGCCCGTGGGCTTGGCAGAAAAGCTCCAGGAATCACTTACTGAGGGAAGGAGAAAAATCATGTTGCTGCACTATTTGGTTTGCTTCCATTCCCTCATTTGTCTGAAATGTTTACTGAGCACAGCCATGCTTGTCTTGGAGGCTGGAACCAAGAAATTTTCCTCTCTTAATTCTCTTTGTTGCAATTCTCTGCTCTGACCTCAGGAATTGCAACACCAAGAAAGCAAAGTGGCGTTCACAGGTTCAATCCAGTTCAGATTTTGTGTGGTTAAGGTTTGGGGTTTTTTTGGGGATGATTCTGTCCTGCTCAGGTGAGGCCCCACCTGCAGAGCTGCCCCAGCCCTGGGGCCCAGCACAGGGAGGACGTGGAGCTGCTGGAGAGAGCCCAGAGGAGGCTCCAGGATGGGCAGAGGGATGGAGCAGCTCTGCTGGGAGGAAAGGCTGGCACAGCTGGGATTGTTCAGCCTGGACAGGAGAAGCTTTGGGCTGAGCTCAGGGTGGCCTTGCAGGGCCTGAAGGAGCCCCAGGAAACCTGGAGAGAGACAATTCCCAAGGGCTGCAGGGACAGGACACAGGGAATGGCTTCCCAGTGCCAGAGGGCAGGGCTGGATGGGATCTTGGGCAGGAATTGTTCCCTGGGAGGGTGGGGAGGTGCTGGGATGGAATTCCCAGATTTACTGTGGCTGCCCCTGGATCCCTGGCAGTGCCCAAGGCCAGGTTGGACATTGGGGCTTGGAGCAGCCTGGGACAATGGAAGGTGTCCCTGCCCATGGCAGGGTAGGAATGAGATGATCTTCAATGTTCCTTCCAACCCAAACATTCCATGATTCTATGGCACTCTCACAGGTGACACCAATTTCATTGACCACAACAGACCAGAGCCTTTCTTTGCAGCGTTATTTAAAACAAATCACAGCTTTTGTGCAGCAAACCCACTTCTCTGCTCTGTACTGAAATTCCTTCCACAGGAAAGGTTTAATGATGGCAAACCAGACCTGAAACTTCTCAGATGCAGAAATACTTTGGGAATTACGGGGCATTTGGGGTCACAGTCGCTGCTGCAGCCGAGGTCTGCTGGGGCTGGCATTGCCGGGAAGCCAATTAGGAAGGATTTTTGTCTGGTTGCAGCAGCCCGGGGATAGCTTTAACCTGAGCTCAGCTGGCTCTGCTTCCCCAGGGAGAGCATTCCTGCTCTGGATAGTGCCAGCACACGTGTGTTTCCCATCCTCCTTCTCACCTGGCCCTTCACAGCTGGCTGCAGGGGCTTGAAGAGGCTCAGGGAGGGAGAGGGAATGGTTTTGCTACAACAAGGAATTTTCTGGCTCCTTTTGCCACAGAGAATCAGACTGATCTCTGATGTGTGTCCTGGTTTTACCAAATCTTCCCAAATTGTTGGGATAAACCCCTCCAAAATCATCTTTTAACTGTTGAGCCAGACCTAACTTTATTCTTGGCCAGGCTTTGTATCTGGCCTTCACACAGATGTAGACACAGAACTTTTTATCCATTTACAGCAAACAAGGAAATTAATGCTCTAATTAATCCTGCTTCCAAGGAACTGTGTTGGTTTTGCAGGGCCTGTTTTTTGGTAGTAGGGGCCCCACAGAGGAGGCTGCTGTGAGAAGCTGATGGAAGCTTCTGCCGTGGCTGCTGTCGGTGCCGTGTCCGTGCTACTCCTCGGGCTGTGCCGGCAGGCAGGGACACCCCAACAGCCCCCGCAGCACCCGCCTGAAGCTGGAGGAACGTTTCCTGAGGGCCTGGATGGGAGAAGCTGAGTGTCCCACGAAGGCTCGGCCTTGCAGGGGGACAGGACAGGCACAGAGCGGCCCTTGGCTGCACGGCTCCGGCGCTTGGTCCTCAACCCAGGCCTCACGAAGTAAAGGCACCGGGAACCCATCTGCAGCAAAAACTCTCCATTTCTGCTCGTTGTCTTCTTCTGGGGGCAGCTCCAGGACGCTCAGCTCGTCCCACTCGTCCTCCTCCAGGGCCAGGGGCTTCATCCAGATGTTGGAATAGGACTCGACATCCCAGGGGCCCTGTGCCAGCCCTGGGTCGCTGTCGTCTTCCAGGCTGGAGTGTGTGTAGGATCCGTGGTTGTTCCCTCCGGACATGTCATGGTCATGGGATGCTTCCTCTTGGGAAGGGGCCTGGCCAATGTTCTCTTCCCAGTCAGAAATGTCTTCCCAGCTGCTGATGTCTCCCTGGGACAGCTCCTGCTTCGTGTTTTCCTCCCAGTCCGAGAGTTCCTGCAGCAGGTCTTGCTCCAGGTATTCTTCCCAGTCTGAGTGTTCCTGGGAGTCGTTGACTTCTGCATGGGAAATCTCTTCCTCTGTGCACTCCTCCCAGTCTGAAACTTCCTGGGACAGCTCCTGCTCCGTGCACTCTTCCCCCTGGCACCCTCCTTGGGAGCGGTTCCTTTTTCCCTGGGACAGCTCTGCCTTGTGCACACCTTCCTGCTGGGAATGCTCTTCCTCCATGTGGGATTTCCCAGGCACGGGGCTCTGCTCCCTTTGGGCTGGAGCTGCTCCTGCTGCTCCTGCAGCTTCCTCCAGGGAGTCCTGTTCTGCCAGCTGCTGCAGCAGGGCCTGGGTCAGGAGCTGCCCAGAGCTGCTCTGGTCCCTGCAAAGCAAGACAGAGCTGCTGTCCTGGGTGTTGTAGAGGACACTGAATGGGCTCTGTGTCCCCAGGGGTGGCAGCTCCTTGCTGGGCACAGGAGACTCCTGCTGGGCTGCCAGAGGCTCGGGGGGCTCCTCCTGCCCAGCAGCTCCGGCCAGGGCAGCAGCTGCAGGTTCAGGCTCCGAGGCACTGCCAGGGGCAGGAGAGGCGCTGGGCAGGGCAGGAGCTGCCTCTGCTGTCACCTCTGTGCCCGTGGGGCTGGGGGAACCGGGTCCCACCAGGGAACAAGGCTGGGGCCCCTCATCCTCCTCCATCACGGGGCTCAAGCGTTTGTTCCCGCTGTTGAAGGTGATGTCCCCCTCCCACGGGTGCGGTTCTTTGGCCCAGAACTCTGCCCCATTAAACAGCTCCGGGTCCGAGCTCGAGTCCGAGTCATATTCCCCCTGGGACATGTCTAGGTCACTGGAGGAGTCCCAGGGACTGTCCCAGTCCAAGGCCTCGTCGTCGTTGCCTTGCTCTGCCCACACTGAGCAGGGCGCTGGCCCCGGCTGCTGCCCCCTGAGGGCTCCCAGCAGGGCGGACCAAGGGCTGAGCGGTCTCGGCAGGGCCGGCCCCGGGCCCTGCTCCCATCCAGATGTGGCTGCTCCTCCCGTTTCCACATCCGTGCACTGCTGCAGGTGCCGCTGTCCCTCCGGCTGCCGCCCGGATCCCCGGATCCCCAGCAGCGCCCGCCACACGATCTCACAGCTGAGGCGCCGGGACAAGCGCCGCAGAGCCGGGCTGCAGCACGGGGAGCTGTGTGGGGCACGGACCGCGCTCTGCGTCCCCGGGGATGGCGGCTCCTCGCTGGGCACAGGAGGCTCCGCTGCCTTTTCCTCCTTTTGTACAGCCAGAGGCTCGGGGGGCTCCTCCTGCCCAGCAGCTCCGGCCGGGCCAGCAGCTGCCGGCTCGGCCTCCGGGGCACTGCCGGGGGCAGGAGAGGCGCCGGGCAGGGCAGGAGCTGCCTCTGCTGTCACCTCCTGCTCCATCTCAGCTTCCCAGTGTGACAGCTCGCCGGCCGTGTCACCAAAGGTCCCCTCGTCCTGCTCGGGGAGTGACAGTGGCAAGCCTGACCTGCCCCCTGCTCCCGCCCAGTGCCCGCTGAGGGCCGGGGCGTGCGGCCAGCTGAGCACGGCGCCGGGACACCGGGACTCGGGGGTGGCTTTGGTGGCTTTGTCCTTGTCTGTCGCTCTGGTGGCGCAGACGGATCCCGGGAGTTGCTCCCTCCTTGCGGAGTGGCTCACCTGGACTCACCCCCGGCTCTGCGGTGCCCCCAGGAACCCTCAGCCAGGCTCTGATGTCACAAGGGTCTCTGGCCACCACCATGTGCCGTGTCATAACGGGCCCCGACACGGAGCACCCGTGTCACCGAGGGCCACCCCGGCACTCCAACACCAGAGCGGGGAGCGTTCCCAGAGCAGGCCCGGCTTTGGGGAGTGTTTGGGTTTTGCTGGTTTTTGGTAGTGGGGGCCCCTCGGAGGTGGCTGCTGTGAGAAGCTGCTGGAAGCTTCTGCCGTGTCCGGCAGAGCCAGTCCCTGCTGGCTCTGAAGGTGGACGTGCTGCCGGCCAAGGCTGGGCCTGTGAGAGAGCCTGGTTATGCCTCTGAGGTAACATATTTAACAAGAAAATCAAAACATACTGGGGCATGCACAGTTTTTTCCGAGCCAGAGGAGAGGGGGAGTTGAGAACACATGAGGGAAACAACCTGGAGACACCAGGGTCAGTGGAGAAGGAGGGGCAGGAGGTTCTCCAGCTGCTGGAGCTGGGATTCCTCTACAGGCTGTGGTGATCACCACAGTGAAACAGCTGAGACCCTGTAGCCCGTGGGGATCCATGGGGGATGCAGAGATCCACCCACAGCCTTTGGGGATCCACAGGGATGGAGAGATCCACCCACAGCCTGTGGGGATCCACAGGGATACAGAGATCCACCCACAGCCTGTGGGGATCCATAGGGATGCAGAGATCCACTGTCAGCCCATGAGGATTCATGGGGGATGCTGAGATCCATGCGCAGCCCGTAGGGGAGGTGCCCATGGTGGAGCCAGTGGATCCCTGGAGGAGGCTGTGGTCCAGTGGGAGACTCAATGGAGAATTGAGGGCCTTTGCTTCCAGGCTTTAGCAGCCTGTCCTTGGAGGACTGCACCCCGTGGAAAGAGAGACCCACACCACAGCAGTTTTGGGGGGATGACCAACACACCACAGCAGGTTTGGGAGGACTGTTGGCCCATGGGGAGAGTTCATGTTCCAGCAGTTTTGTCAGGACTTCTGCTTGTTAGAGTCGAGCCAAGCTGGAGAAGTTCATGGAGAACTGTCTCCTGTGGGAGGGACCCCATGGTGCAGCAGGGGAAGGACTCCTCTCCCTGGGCAGTGGAAGAAAATCTGTGATGAACTGACCAAAACCCCCATGTGCTGTTGGGGGAAGAAAAGTGGTTTTTAAGGACTTGTTTTACTTCTCATTATCCTCCTCTGACTCTGTTAGTAATACATTCACTTTGTACCTCTAAGCCGAGCTTGTTTTTCCCTTGGAGTGTTTTCTCCCCGTCCTTATGTCAACTCATGAAGCCTTTGTTAGTTTTTTCCCTCCTCTGCCCAGCTGTGGCAGGGGAGAGTGAGCGAGCGGCTTTTGTGGGTGCCTTGGCGTTTGGCCAGTGTCAAACCACGACAATAACATAATTCTGTTCCATTAATAAGTATTCTGTCCTCTGCTGGTTATTGATTTCTCACTTCTCATGCTAATTAGTCCATAGTTTTAGTATATTTTTCTGATTTTCCAGTGCATACACTGAGTCTTCTTTAGTCTCTTCTTTGTCTTCTGGTCTCTGCAAAATGTCCTTATGGTCCATAAATTCTGCATTCCAGGTGTCCAACCTCAATAATACATGTTTCTCTCCCAGGATTTGTTCATTGAAGCACATCAGAGTTAGTTTATCAAAACTTCCAAATTCCAGTAATTTTCCCGAGGTTGTGTTCCTCCAAAAGGAGCTCATGACAACTTGGCTAAATGCTGGCTAAAAGTTAGGTAAGGCTAAAACACTGCTTATAATTAATACACTGGTTATGATTAAGTAAAAATAATTATTTAGAACTAAAATAAAACCATTGATTTTAGAAAAAAATGGAACAGTTATATAATTTCCAACACTGGGTTTGGGCAAGTTTGGGTTTAATTCTGGAGATTTCTGACTCAAGGCATTTACAATCACGCCTTTTTTAAGGGCTCATCTGCCAGGCCTGCTGAACCCCAGACTTTCAGACTTTGCAGTGAAAACAAGGCCATGAGGAGGACTGAAATCCCTGAATTTGGGTATCCACTTAGGATTTGTGTATATTTTCTAAGGAGACCTCACCTGGCACCACATCAAACACGGATTTGTCCCTGAGGAAGATGTTGGTGTGATATATCATGGTTTTCAACTGATCTCGCTTGTGGTTTTGGCTCTTACTAAATGTCTCCTTGGTAGACGAATAATAGCATCAATATCCTTTCCCATTTTCCTTGAAATAAACATTGAGTAGCACACCACAAAATAATACAGGAGTGCAGCAATGCAAAACACTCCTCCAAAATAAAAGAGCACTGTAAAGAAAGGCAGAAGGGAGTTTGGAAACCATAAAAAAATAAGGGCTGCACGGTGAAACAAACACTCTGGTATTTAGGACAGAACAGGTTTCAAAAACTCAGCAAAAGCAGCCAGAATAATCTGCAGGAAGGTGTTATTAACATTTAGAACTTAGGGTTGATAATTCAACTGCGTAAGTGCTGCACATCAAGGTGGGTAATTAGATGTCCTAATTGAGGGTTTGACTGATTGCCACAGGCAGCAACACAGCTGAAACGGCTCCACTGTAAGGCTGGGGTCTCTCTGCTCTCTAGACTCTGTTTTCCTGGCTTTGCTTCCTACCTGTTGGGAAATTGTAGGTTTGGATTTGGTTTAATTGCTGGGTTTAGACCTTCCCGCACCTCTCCACGAGCAGAAGCATTTTGCACAGTTTTCTGGAGTACCTGGACATAAAGAAGACAAAAAGAGCTCCAGAAGCAATTTCAGGGTAGACCAGGAACTTCTCAGGTGACGCAAGAGGTTGTACAAGAATTGGAGAAAGGAAAGGACAGACTCGGTACTGAAGGTGGCAGGAAGAAAAGATAATTGGAACGGCGTAGAAATGAAACTGTTGTGTAGACTTTGCTTCTGAATTTACACATTATCCTTGGATATGTGGTTTAGTCAGCTAAATTTAGGCACACCCTAATGATAGTTTTTTATAAATAATTAATGGATTTTGCTGCATATGGATAAATACATTGCAAAAATGCAGTGAGAATGGTGCCTCTCTGGAGAAGAGAATGCTACTGTGCAGCAGTCAGACACATAGATCTCCTTCCCTACAGATTTAAGCAGGTTGCATCCCTTAAATCCACTGATGTGTCCCTAAATTTCTACAAAAGCAGAACACCAGGTCAGATAAAATCGGATCACTTTAGTTACCAGCTTGATAATGCTTGTATTGCTTTATTGGTTTGGGCAGAGTTGGTAGATATACAAAACAATTTGTCAATGTTTATGAAATGATGAATTCTGCAGCACTTGGACCTTCCCCCTGGTGGGACGCTGTCTCCTCTGTGACTGCCAGTCCTCTTAGGGTGGAATTTATAGTTGTGCATCAAGTTCATGGATTTCTTAAGCCTGGCTTAATCCCTTTTTTGAGTCTGTTAAAGACTCCACTTCACCTTTTCTTTATTCATTTTGCTCTGATGTTCAGCTTATCCATCAGCCCCCCTGGGATAAACCAGTCTGCAAGTTCAGGACAGCATCTGTGATTTGTCTTTCAAGTGCCACCTTTGGCCAAACCATCCTCAAAAGCAACTTTTAGAAACCCTGAGGATTTTCCAGTGCTGGCAGTGCAGATGCTTCAGAGAAAACATCTTCAGTTTTCTTGCTCTCGGTGTGAAACAGCACTTGGGGCTTGGTTCTTCTTGGCTCTGCTTCAGGAGAGAGTGATGTTTCCTCCCTCTTGGGAGTTTCTGCACCAGGATTAAATCAAGCAAGCAAAAAACATATTTTTTCCTCATATCCCTCATTCAATGCATATCTTTATCCAAAACCTTATCTATCTGTCTGATACATAAAATCAAGCTATGTCCAGCTTTCCTTGGCTAAGAAAAGGCAGCAAACCTTCCAATGGACTAAAGAGAGTTCCCATAAAATCTGCCCCATTCACTGAATTTCACATCCTCTCTCCCCCAGGCCCTCTGCCTGCTATAACAACTTTATTTTGGGGGGGAAAGAAGTCAGATTTCTTTTTGCTGGTGGCACCAGTGCACATCCCTGGGGCTGATCCCACTCCACCCACTGCAGGATTTTGGGAGGCTTCAGGTTCTCAGCCTTGAATGGAAAAAAAATCAGCACTCTGTGCACAGCTTCCCTTGTGAGCCATGACAGAGAACACCCTCTCCCTCCTCCTGGCATTGTGGCTGCCTGCAGGGACTTTTGTTTTTTTCAACAAAAGCTGTGTCCCTGCAGGTTTTCTTCTGGCTGTGCTGATTTTCCACAATACCAATGTTTCTCTGGGTGATCCAGGCTGATTTTAAGCAAATTCACTCAGTCCTACCACAGTCTTTCAGCTTAGGAAGTGAAAGAAATAAATTGGTGTTTGAGCTGTCTGCTCAAAACAAAATTCCTGGGTTTGTAGCATGCAGGTTTAAGATGCCTGTCCATCCTAGAATGTCTTGTGCAAATCTACACATTTTCCTGGATAAATCTGAGCCTGTGCCATGTTTTTTTCTGCACTTTCCAGAAGATTATGCGGATTTAGGGGAGTCAAAACCCTCTGCATGCACTTTCCATGGAAGTTTTAAGCTGGAATTATGATTTCCTCTTGCTCCTTTACACCGCTTTGACAACACAAAACAGCCACGTGGCCAAAAATTTCCTTCACCAAAGCGACTGGGAGGTTGGTGGGCAACTCTTTTCCACTCTGGTGGAAAAATCCCCCAATCCAGCTGCCCACAATTAACAGGAATAGAACCATCATTAAGGATATATTTAAATATATCCCTAACAGAAATCTGTGTTGCCAGTACAAGGCCTTGGCTGATTTAACCACGTGAGTGCTTTACAACCATCAATAAACTGCCTCTCTTGAGCGCCTGTTCTATTCAGGATAAAGAGTTTGTTCCCACAACCACTGGGAATGGTTTTATTTACACCTGGGAATCCCACGAGGGGGAAGGAGGTTTTCTGTGAGCCTTCTTTAAGATCATAATTGCTGATGGGATTTGTCTTGCCTGTCTGCCAGGCTGATGTCTCATGTAAGGCAATTATCAGAGTTGCTTCCATGAGAGAGACACCGGCACTTCCAGGGGGATTTCCTCCCATCTTTAAATGAAAAAAAAAAACAAAACCATGAAATGAATCACACTGAAAAAGGTGGTTTTTTACCTTTCTAATGAGCGGAGAAGGAATCCAGATGATTTTGCTCACAGCTGGGTAGGATATTATAGGATATATGGATAGGACAGCTCGTTTTTTTGAGACACATTTGTGCTTTGCTGTGATTTTTGTATTTTTTTTTGTTTTGTATGCAGGTGTATTTCCAAGCCTTGGAACTTGAGGTAATGCTGGAGCTTTTTTTGGGCCAATTTTTCAGTGACCCAAGAGCTTTGGTCCCCTTGATCCCCCCTCAGGAAGCATCCCAGGGCTCGGTGCAAGCCATGAACACTGGGATGTTATCCTGGGAGCTGTGCCAGACACAGATTGGAAGGACTCTGTTTGCATTCCAAGTAGATTTGGGCTTTCTCTCTCTCTGTGTGGGTCGGGGGTAGAAGACACACTGAGTTTTTGGACAATGTTTATTGTAACACCTCCTTGGCTCAGCTGCTGCTTGAAATCCTGTTTTCAAATGTTGACAGACATTTTATGGCCATATCTTTAGTTTAACAGGAATAGTGAATTTTCCAGGTTAACAGGAGATACTGGGCCCAGTTTTTTTTCTAGAAAACAAATTATATTGGAGAAACCTGTTTTATTTCTCACAAGAACAATTGCAGAAGTTTTAATCTGGGGCTTTTGGAAGGGCAGAACATTCCTAGCTTGATTTTGGAGTTTTCTTTTTTTCAAGCATTGTTTGGATTTGTTGGCTTGGTTTTGAGGGCTTTTTTTTTCATCTAGAGAATGAGAGGAATAAAAACCAAAATCTCCTCTGGGAAAACATGAAAAATTTTGAAATGGGGCCAGTGAAAGATAACAGCCATGGAAGACTGCAATACAATTAAATTGTGTTAATTTGCAGATGATTATGTATATTTCTTTAAATAGTTCTGCAAAGTTCTCCCTCCACCCCAAATCAGTTTTTTTCTCTTTCTTGGAACATGTAAGGAAAAAAAAAAAAATAATAGTAAAAAGCCATTGTTACCCTAAACTTCCTTAAGCTGTTCAAATCCACATCTGCTGTCTAGGGAATCACCTCATTTCCTCCTGAAATCCTTTGCATTACATCCAAGCCTTCTGGTCCAGAGTGAGGGTTTAGTTCAGGAGTTATTGCAGTGCTCTCTGGCCGAGATCCTGGTAATTTATACGATGTTAACAGAAAGTCACACTTGAGTGAGAGGAGAGCTCAATAATGATTTAACCCCTGCACCTTTCCCCTCTCTAAGCACAGGAGTGAGCGTGGCAGGGGCTGGAGGGACAGAATCACTGTCAGAGTTTGGCCCAACGCAGCCAAGAAGCCGGGTGGCCTTTGGGCAAATCACACCTTTCTCCTCCCAACCTTCCAGTCCCACTTCTCCCATTCACTTCTTGAACTCTGCCGCACTGGGAAAGGCTTTGAAGCACCAGGGAGAAATCCCACGTGTTTCACAGGCAGCTTCCCTCATCCAAGCACGTCCTTCTGACTGTACTTTTGCCAAAAACCCAGACATGACTGCAGCCCTTTTTTTTGTTTTTTTTTTTCATGTTTCATGGTTTGGATTTGGACATCTGAGTTGAGAGTGAGGTGCTCACAAGAAATCTGTTTAGTGACCCTTGATTGTCTGATCAATGATCCTCCTATAGCAGGATGTGGAGGGGAACTTTTCCCCTGGGATTTGTCCACGCTCATGTACGAGTTGGGTCAAAATATTTCAGGAGATTGAGAAAAGATTGCTGAACATGAGGGGAAAATTATTTTTGATTGCCTTTCTTCTCGCATCGTTGTACATTGCTTGTTGGATGAGGCTTTTTGGCCTTGGAATGAACCCTGGATTAGTTTTAGTGCAACGTGGGACCAGCTTGGAAATCAGCAATGTGAGCAGAATTTCACTGCAGCCTCTCTCCCACGGCTGGACCTGGAGAGCTGCTGCCATCCCCAGCAATCTGTTCCGTTCCAGAGCACAGAGAAACTCCCAGCTGTAGGCACTGCCTCCCCTGGGCTGTGGGAACTCCAGGATTTTCTCAAAGGCAGCTTGTGGATGTGCACAAGGGCACAAAAACAAGCTGTGAAAAGCTCAGAAATCCAAATATTCAGCAGTTGGCAGAGCAGCCAGAGAGAAAGGCTTTTGTGAAAGGGGACTTGGAGAGATATGTTACAAAATACAGAATTATAGATTGGTTTGGGTTGGAAGGGACCTTAAAGCTCATCCAGTGCCACCCCCTGCCATGGGCAGGGACGCCTTCCACTGTCCCAGGCTGCTCCAAGCCCCAATGTCCAACCTGGCCTTGGGCACTGCCAGGGATCCAGGGGCAGCCACAGCAAATCTGTGAATTCTATTCCAGGGCTTCCCACCCTCCCAGGGAAGGATTTCCTCCTAATATCCAATCTAACACTACTCTCTGCCAGTTTGAAGCCATGCCCTCTTGTCCACATGCAGAAGAAGAGAGGTAGATCCATCACAGCCAATATTGGAGACTTTTTCTGCAGCTTTTGCTGCCTCCCAGGTTTGCAGAATTAACAGGTGGATCTGGCTTTATTTGACAAGATCTTGGTAGGAAGAGGCCACAGGGGTGGACGCAGCCAGTCCCTGGTGTCTCCAGACCAAACCCACCACTGGCTAAAGCTCAGCCCATCAGCCAAGCTGGAGAAACCTCTATGAAAACATATTTAGGAAAGGATTAAAACCCAGGTGTGAGAGAGGAGTTAAAAGGTGTGAGGAGGAATCCAGCAGCAGCAGGGCAGAGCAGGAGGAGGGGCAGAGCACTGGATGGGTGGGTGGCTGGCAGCCAGGTGAGGTCACCAACCACAGCAGGTGATTGTCCTGGTGGGAATTGCACTTCCAAGTTTGTAACTGCTGGCTTTGAACTCGTCCTCTCTCCCATTTGTTCTGATTTCCTCTTTCATCCCCAGGAACTGTACAAGGTCTGTCAGGTTCCTCTTGCCAAACCCATCTCTGCCAAAAATGAGGAAACTTAATCACCTGCAGCTCCCCTTCTCGGAGTCTGTATCCCATCACATCCTGCTCCAGTGGTGCATGCAAAGATGGGTTTTTTCTGCATTAATCTGGGGATCAAATCTGACTTTTAACAGAGCAAATCCTTTGTGCTCATAACAAAATCATGTGTGGGAGACAAAAGGATTCCCTTCTGTACAGTGCTCTTGAGTTGTTTAGGTTTCTTTTTTTCATTCCATATTTAACTGCTGTCAGTCCTTTTTATTTTATTTTTTTTTTAAATAAAATAATGTAGAAATAATCCCACCATTTTAGGAGTCAACCTCAAGGGTAGAATTTCTAATTAATTTTGTAATTTTTGGTTACTATTTGCTGAGGGGAGGTTTTCAGGGCAGGAGCTGGGAAAAGTCTTTTCAGGGCAATGAAAAAGTGATGGTGAATCCCATGTTGTTCCCACCTGGATGGACAGCTCTGGTCAGCATTGCTCCCCGTTTAGCTCAGGGTCACCTTCCAGAGCATCTCTGATTTTAGACCAAGTGTGAAAGTGGAGGGAAACACCAGCTTTGTCTGTAGGATTCATTGACCCGTCCCGAGTAATATTAAACCTGTGGCAGAGGAGTTTCTAAAAGAAGTGATGAGAAAAGCAGACAGAAGGGAGAGATTTTGGGAGCAGAGGAACAACTGAGGGAGAGAATGATACGAGAGGTGAAGGATTGCATTGATCTGCCTGACCCAACTTTCTTCACACATTCCTTGGTGAAAGCTGGTGCTGCTTCCTTCCTGTGCATCCTGCTCTCTCCTCCATACCTGATCCCTTATTCCCTTATCAGACTGGCAAGAAAAAGCCATGCACTCTCAGTTCTTCTAAAATTCCTGACTGCTGTGACTGCAGGTGATCCTCGAGGGCAGGACAAGGCCAGAGTGCTCTGGGAGGACATCCCTGGTCTCTGTCACACGTCTGATTAAAGCAATTCAGCATCTTGGCTGCAGAGCAGCAATCCAAGAGTGTGCAAGGGAAGCAGGTGATCATAAAGGCACAATCCTGCCTTGTGTCAGGACTTAGCAAAGACCCTTTTCCTGCAGATTGAGACAGGCCTGCATCAAAACTGCTTGTGATCATCTCTTCATTGGTATTGTTTCTTCTCTGCCACATGGGCCAGACCACCTTGGGGTCACCATGGGCCCCTCAGCCCATCTGCCAGGCAGGCTGGGGAGGTGATACAATGGGGTGAGACACCTGAAGACGTATCAAGTCTTTGAGGGTGTCCTGCACTTCTCAGAATGGCTTAAAATAATTGCAAGACAGCTCTTCAGGTGTGTTTTGTAAAGATAAAAGGTTTAATAAATGAAAAATAATAGTACAGAAACAAAAGAAAAAGCTGAGTACAGGTTCCAGAGAAGCCTCTGACACCTTGCAAAGACACACTAAAAAGCCCTTGAGTTCCTCTGTGCTCCTTCTTAAATACTGAATGTTTTGGGAGGGACGATTTGGCTTGCTGCCAATAGAATCCAGCTACATTCTGAGGAACAGCTAAAGAGACCTCTCAGTGTTTTTATCTTGGCATTGAGCCAGTTGCTGTCAGGACAGCGAAGAAGCTTCTGGGTCCTTCACCTTACAAGAAAAGCAAGGGGTGAGTTTCAAACCTTTCCCTATAAGCAAACACCTGCTGGGGTGTGGGGTGCACTCCTGCAGGGAGGGTTGAAGTCACCTTGGGTGCCAAACCACCCTTCTCGTCTTCCTTGCTCCTAGGAAGAGTCCACAGATTTTTGGGTGGTGACATTCGTGATCCACGGCAGAATTCCTGATGGGTGACAGGTGACATCACTACAAAACAGGAATCAGAAATAGAGCTGGGAAGGGTCGAGCACAAAGGATAAAGAAACAAAATGAGTGATGGAAGACTTGTGAGAATGGAAGTGTTCATGCAGTGCTAACCCATAGCAACCACCCTGAATCATCTTTGGGCTCTGAAGGTGGCTGGAGCTCAGTGGGATCCCTGTGGAAGAGCAATACAGTGCCAGGACAGCTGAGTTGGTGGGAAATGCCACAGGGTGTGTGTGTGTCCCAGCCCAGGCCCTGCTGTTTTCCTGCTCTGTGTTCCTGGGGAAGTTATTTCCCTTCTGTACTTTCTTCATGTGTAAAACACTGAGGATTGAATTTACCTCTTTTCTAAAGCTGAGTGAGATTTGGTGAATATCAAAGGCCAGATCTGAGTGTTACAACTCTTGAGAACCTCGGTGTTGTCTTTAGTTCAGTGTGGGATTTGTGGGTGGGCAGGAATTTGAGTGAGAAAATTTTAATCTCTCTTTGATTTTTCTTCTTCTTTCTTTTTCTTCTTTTCGATATGCTTATTCAGCTCCAAATCTGAAGCCACATCTTGAAATTAAACAGTTTTCTAGGGCATTATCCTCAGAAATGGCCTCAAGAAATGAGAGATGTGGAGTGCTGGCATATTGTGAAATCAAGGATGATCCTAAGAATCACCAGGAAGAGGATCATGGACTTTGCTGAATCCAAAAGTGCCCTCATAGTGTTTTATAACTTTGGCAATTGTGCCACGAGGGAACGAAATGAAAATGTTACCAAGGCTTTCCCTCACAAAGGTTTATTGGTTCACTGAGAGGTAATCAAAAGAAGAGGGAAGAAAAAGGGAAAATATAAAACTTTGTGCACTGAAAATGGAAGCCAAGGCAGGAGAGTTGTAGAATCAGAATCATAGAATGGATTGAGTTGGAAAGAATCTTAAAAATCATCCGCTCCCATTCCCTGCCATGGGCAGGGACACCACCCACTGTCCCAGGCTGCTCCAAGCCCCAATGCCCAACCTGGCCTTGGGCACTGCCAGGGATCCAGGGGCAGCCACAGCAAATCTGGGAATTCTGTTCCAGGGCCTGCTCACCCTCCCAGAGAAGGATTTTTTCCCAACATCCCACCTCAACTTGTCATTTCTCAGTTTGAAGCCATTCCCTGTGTCCTGTCCCTGCAGCCCTTGGGAATTGTCTCTCTCCAGGTTTCCTGGGGCTCCTTCAGGCCCTGCAAGGCCACCCTGAGCTCAGCCCAAAGCTTCTCCTGTCCAGGCTGAACAATCCCAGCTGTGCCAGCCTTTCCTCCCAGCAGAGCTGCTCCATCCCTCTGCTCATCCTGGAGCCTCCTCTGGGCTCTCTCCAGCAGCTCCACGTCCTCCCTGTGCTGGGATTATGAAGTGCTCTGACTTCTTATCTTTGATCAGAACTTTTGTTCCCTGACTCCAATCATTGCAAAAGCCCCTCCTCAGGTTTGCAGCCTGTTTCGGCTGCACTTGGCCCACCGATCTCCCCTCAGTGGGGTCACACAGACCCTGCCTGTGTTCCAGGGGCAGTGCCATGGGTTAGTAGTTCCAGGCTCCCCATGTTCTGTTTTGCCATCCCTGATTTATCTGTTTCTTGCTCCACCTGCAGAGCTTTCCTGCTGGCACCGACATCAGCAGGTGCTGGCAAGGGTCTAGAAGAACCCAAAGAGGTTCAAAGCCTCTGAGCACGCAGAGTTTTGTGAGCAGCACAATACTGGTTTCGCAGCAGTTCTTTATCTTTGGGTCAAAGTGATGAATTACTTTTGGGAATAATATGAGATTTTTTTAAAGCCTTTTCTTCTGTGCACCAGTTTCAGACAGATGGTGACATTTCCCTTCATTATACTCCTAATTTTCCTAAGGAATTGACTAACCAAGTAAAAAAGTCAAACCAATTACAGTGGGCTTGGGGCACAGGGTTTTTTGTTTCCTCACTCCATAGTACCTGAAATCTCCTGACTTTTTGTTTATGTAGAAGAAATTTGCATATGAAGGCAAGAGTGCTTGTGCTTTTAACTGTATCAAAGCACTATTACCATCACAATAGATTAGAGAACCACAGGATCATTTGGGTTTGAAAAGACCTTTAAGATCATGGAGTCCAACCCTTAAATTAACACCGTCAAGCCCAGCACTAAACCCTGTCTTGTAAAGTCACATCTACACCTCTTTTAAACATCTCTAGAGTTGGTGACTCCTCTAGCACCCAGGGCAGCCTGTTCCAATGCTTGACAACCTTTTCTGTGAAGGAATTATTCCTGATATCCATATTCCTTATAAACCCCAGCACTGACACTTCCATAACCATCCTTCCTGGGAGAGTCGAGGGGTTCTGATGTTAAATTAAAATAGATTTACACGCACAAATCCCACCCTGTCCTATGGCTCTGGGTTGCAGGCTCTGAATTACTCACCCCGATTCCCTCCCTAGACACTTCCCAAGTGTGAAGGATTTGTGAACTTTATTTGAGGCAGATGCACCAGAAGAAAAAGCAGGCACCATCCCAACAGCTGGTGAAAGGAAAGGCAGATTTGTGCCCAGGGAATTCATCTGCTTCTGCAGTGCTTCTCTGGAGGATGTGCAGCTGCTGTGATTGGGAAAATGTGTCAGAAATTAGATTAGGTTGGTTTCCAGTGGAAGTCACCACGAAGGTGGATGTGGTGTTTACAAGCTAAATATGTCATCCCCATGGAGATCCACGTTATTTTTACAGGATTTGAGTAATTTGGACTCAGACAGACCAATTCCCCCCAATAAAATGAATGCCAGGGATAACACAGATGCCATAATGCTGTTAATCAAACAAGAGCTTAAGCTGTAACTTTCCTCATGAGTGAGAAGGGCAATATAGACACAAAAAAAATCACCGTGGTGATGGCTATAAATCATTGAACTGAAATACTGGATACTGACATTTGATGTCGTGGTATTTCCATTGATTTAAGGACTTGGATGATCCTCGTGGGTTCCTCCCAACTCAGAGCATTCTGTGACTGTGTCCTGTGCAAAAACCCTGCTACCTCCATCCTCCTTGTTGCAAATGGTAATGAGAGTGACAACAAAAGTCCTGTGGGAAGGGACAAATGTTCCCCAAACCTCAGCTGTGAGGTGACAGCCTGATGAAACACCACAGGTGAGTGGCTGAAACGTGGGGCTGGAAACCTCAGGGCTTTTGTGTAAATTTGCCACGTGCCTCTGGCAGATCCTGTCCCCTCTTTGTGCACCTCCCATGCATCTAGAATGTCCAGCACACCCCAGCCTCTAAATTTGTTTGTGACCTGATGGGGACCTCTCACACGAGTGAGAATGTCCCCTTGAAATTTCACCAGACATGAGGCACCCACATTTTCACGAAGCTCACCCTGCAACAAGTCCTTTTCTGATGGAATCTCCAAGGCCACAACACAGATGGAAAATGTTGCTGATCCTTCCCACAGGCTCACAGCCCTGGCAGGGAGGAAGACTATTCTGCCACCTCAGTGCTAAAACCTTTCAGCACTTCTGCTGCCTCCAGCAGGGATCCATTGGATTAGGCATGAAGAGAAAAATGCAGCCGTTGAGTTTGTAACCTTCAGGGGCTCTCTGAGGAAGAAATCCTGGCAAATCCACACTCTTTGCCAGTGTATCATTGACATAGTCCCTCAATGAACATTTATTTTTTAAAAATTCCTTCTTGTGTGGGGAAAAGTGATTAGAAAAGGCCCTGGGGGTGCTGGTGGCAGGGGCTGGACACAAACCCAGGGGTGCCCAGGTGGGCAAGAGGCCCCTGGGCTGGGTGAGGAATTGTGCATCCAGCAGGAGCAGGGCAGGGATTGTCCCTCTGTGCCGGGCACTGAGAGGCCCCTCAAATCCTGAGAGAGAACAAACTCTGTCCCTGGGACAGCATTTCCAGCAGAAACAGCCCTTGGTGAGGGATGTTGGAGAGGAAGACGCTGGTGTGTGGCGCTTCGCTGTGGCATCCTGGAGCAGGAACTGATGTGAAACAATGAAACGTTTGCCCGTTTTTAATCGCTGAGCTCCAACCCCGCTGCTCCATGAGCCGAGCGGCTCCGGGAGGGTTGGGGAACACCAGCGGGATGTTTGCGGGGTGGAGATGCCATCTAGTGGGAACAGCGGCTGGGGAGAGAGCGGGAGAGGAGGGTCCTGGCAGCCCTTCTTCCCCTTCTCCCCGCACAGCTGAGCCCCAGTGCCACGCACACAGCCCTGGCATGGGCACATGTGATGGCACCGCACCGGGTTCACAAGTGACAAAGGCTTCAATGACGTGGGGACAAAAAAAAACCCCAAACCAAAACAGCAACAAAACAACAAACAAACAAACCAACCAAACCAAACCAAACCAAAAAACCCACCCCCAAAAAACCCCCACAAAAATAAACAAACAAAAAACCCAACAAACAAACAAACAAAACCAAAAAACCCCAACGTCCCCAAAGCCCAAAAAACCCACAAAAATAAACAAACAAAAAACCCAACAAACAGGCNAGAACCAACCAAACAAACAAAAAACAACAAAAAACCCCCAAAAACCAAAACAAAAAAACGACAAAAAACTCCCACCAACCCCTGCCCCAAAAAACCCACAAATCCCAAAGAACCCAAAAAACCCCAACCAAACAAAAAGCCCCAGCAAACAAAACCCCAAAACAAACAAAAAAAACCCAACCCAACCAACCAACCGAAGAACTACAAAACCCAAAAAAACCCGAAAAACCCCAACTAAACAAAAAAACCCAACCAAAGACCCCCAAAACCAAACAAAAACCCAAAACAAACAAACAAAAGCCAAACCAACCAACCAAAACACACACAAAAAACCTCACAACAAAAAAAGAGATTTGTGTTTTCCTTGATTCTTGAACTGAAAGTTGTGCTGGAGATCAGTCTCAGCCAGAGTGCTTGAAACTGGGGAAACCAAGTGAGTTTGAAATCAAGAGTGCTTGCAACCAAGAAATTGGTTTCAGATTGTTTATTTAGTTAATAATTTAGTTGATTTAATTGTTTTGAGGTTGCTTTTGAAGTAGCTTGAGCTAGAAGGAGAGTTGTTGTAAGCTTTTTTAAAAAAAATATTAGGTCTTAAAGTCATTATTATAGTTAGGTTTATATTGATTGATGATCTTTTTTTATTATTTCTATGTTAGGTGTCAGTAAAGTAAGTTTTTTTCATGTTATATGGATTATTTTTTTGATGTTTGATGGAATGGTGTTAGTAAAGTTGTGTTTTTTAATGTTCTATTAAATATAAATATTTATATTTCATATTGGAGATTCCATCATTTAATATAAATATATTAAATATAAATATTGGATTATTTTTGATGTTTGATGGAATGGTAGGTTAAATTTTCTTTTTACAAATGAGAAAGATCCCTTGTGATAGTTGTGAAGGGGTATGGTTGGGAGTTGTGTGTAAGATTGAGGTGAAATTTTATTAAAGTGTTGGATTTTTGTATGAGGTGTGATTTGGAGTGATATTTGTGATTTTGTTTTTATTTTGTTTTGATTTGAGAGGGGAATCCTGAGTGGAAAATCTTGCAGAGATTCAGCAGCAGACGGAGACACAGCATCAAGGAATCATGGAATATCCTGAGTGAGAAGGGACCCACAGGGACCATCCAGTCCCACCCTGTCCCTGCCCAGACCCCCCAACAATCCCCCCTGGGCATCCCTGGCAGCGCTGTCCAAAGGCTCCTGGAGCTGTGGCAGCCTCGGGGCCGTGCCCATTCCCTGGGGAGCCTGGGCAGTGCCCAGCACCCTCTGGGGGAAGAGCCTTGCCCTAAAATCCAACCTCAATCCCTCCTGGCCCAGCTCCAGCCGCTCCTAGGTGCTGTCCCTGACACAGGGAGCAGAGATGGGAGCTGTCCCTCGGGGGGAGCTCTGCCCTCAGTGTCCTCTGCTCCAGCGGGACTGACCAAGTGCCCTCAGCTTCTCCTCCTGTGGCTTCCCCTCCACACCCTTCACCATTTGTTCTCTCCCTCCCTCTCCTGCTTTGGCCCCTGGGTTGGTGACAAGTGAGACACTTTCCTCAGGTGTGTCCACCTCAGCCTTCCCATTTTCTCAGACGAGGTGATGGGCAGTGAATGTGCATTTCCTGCAATGGACTGAAGTGTGGAGATCCTCGAGCTGGCTGGGAAGGAGCCACCTTGTGAACCTGAAGTGGAGGAGTAAGAGAGGCTGATTTCAGCCTTACTCCAGTATCTCAGTATGGCACTTTTCATCTTTTCTATTTGGTAAAGATGGGCAGGGACACCTCCCACTGTCCCAGGCTGTACCAAGCCCCAATGTCCAACCTGGCCTTGGACACTGCCAGGGATCCAGGGGCAGCCACAGCAAATCTGGGCACCCTGTGCCAGGGCCTGCCCACCCTCACAGAGAACAACTTCTATCCAACCTAAATTTCCCCTTTCAGTTTGAGCCCGTCCCCCCTTGTCCTGACACTCCAGTTCCTGATGAATTCTCCCTCTCCTGTTCCCCTGTTGCCCTTTCAGGTATTGGAAGGTGCTGTCAGGTCTCTTCTCCAGGCTGAACATCCCCAGCTGCTTCTTGTGCTGCACAGCTCAGGGGGGATTTGCCAGAGGGCCCCAGTGGGCAGCAGGGATGTTGGAGGGGTGAGGGACAGCAGGATGTCCCCAGAGCTGGGACAAAGCACCACGGAGTTCATCTGTTCTCTCACCATTCCTCTCTCCAGACCAGTCTCTGCTCCATCTTCAGCTTAGAGCAGCAGAGGCTTTGCTCTGAATTCTTTCCCTGGCAATTCCTGGAGACCAAAGCTGAGAGAGTTGTGGACTGTCCCCTTTTCATGAGATTCATGAACATTAATCAGGACCAACATTTCCAATATCAAAAGACTTCAGCCAGGGTCACTGCACCAGCACTCACTGAGAGCTGTGAAGATGCAGAGCATTTTCCACACTTTTAGCCTTTATCTCAATCCCCATTGGTGAATGAAGGGATTCTAATGTCCTTAAAATCTCTTGATGCTCAGAGAACAGAATGTGAGTCCCCAGCTCCTGAGATCACTTTGCAGATGTATCATTTAAAAATGAAAAATTTTGCTCACACATTCAGCCAGTTCCCTTTTTTTGCTTCCTTTTCCTTGTTGCTGCTCTTCTCTTCATCTATAAATAGCTACTGGAGCGCCTGGTCCCAAAGCAGTGCTGGAGCAGCTCTTCTTATTATCAGCAAAGCCTGATCATTTTGTCTGCCAAGAGCTTAAATGTGCTGACTTGAGCTGCAGAGAGACCTGCATGTGGGGAAAATGTCCTGGCTCTGCCTTTTTACCCAGGAGAGATCTCCAGGCACCTTGTGATGGGACTGGGGGTCCTGTGTGGATTCTTCTGAGACCATTTTAGTGGAAACTTCCCAGTTCAGGACTCTGCCTCCCTGCCGAGGTGCACCTCGATCCCAAACCCAGGGTTAGGGATCCCACCGGTGGGAATCAGAAATAAAACAATTTTTGTGTCTTCACGAGGGTGAAGTTCCTTGTGGAAGTTGGCCATTGTGTCCTCGAGTTGATTGAGCCCCTAATTACCTGCAGCTGGATGTATTTTGATGATGCAGCAGCTGCTCCACTCCTTGGAGTTCAAACTGGTGTGGATTCATCCCCTGGCTCCCCGGAGCTGGCACAGGAGAAATGCTGGACTGTTCCTACTAGAGATTAAAGGATATTAAAGGCTTTAAGTGCTGTTCTGCTTGGAGAGTTCCCTGCAACAGAGGTGAAAACAATTCCCATCTCTTCCCGTCAGCAACCAAGTCTCTGTCAACAGCAGCTGAAAAGAAAACGCTTGGGAAATACTGGAAGTGTGGGAAAGGAGGGATTTGTGCTCTCTGTGTCTGCAGCAGGTTGTTTGCCAAGAGCAGACAGACCTGGATGCTGCTTTTCCAGTTCTCAGTGAAGAGTTTTGTTTTGCTCGGTGCCTGCTGCGGTTCTCACTGCAGGAACTCTCCTTCTGTGGGAGAGGTGTTATTTATCCTTCACTCTTTGCCTGGAGAGCAGGGACTGCTTCCCTTGGCCCCCTTTATTTGTAATAACGCAGCTCTGCCTCCCTCCTTCTGTGGTTATTTCTTGTGGTCTTTCTTCCTCCTTCCCTGCTGAAGGCAGATCAGTGGTTGGCCCGGTCAGAAACTCACCAAGATGTTTTTCAGGTCATTTATTTAAGAATTGGTCGTTAGCATTTTGTGAAAGGAGAAAAATAACCAGTCTTTTTTTTTTTTTT
>VXBN01004223.1:102582-112842 GCA_013397395.1 Sinosuthora webbiana
TTTTTTTTTTTTTTGTCTGAAAACTCTCGGGCATAAATATAAGGGAGTAATTTTCATTATTGTTATTGTTGTTATATTGCCCTAAAAATACAGCAGCAGTCAAGCCTGAGCTGATGCTGATGAGAATGAAAACGAAAAGTACCTCAGTTTACTAAATGGCACAGGGACCACGTTGGATCCATAGGAAAAGAGGCCAGGAGTCACCAGGGAGTTATTTGTCAGCACAGGTGGCTTTGAAAGGCTGCACATGGATGCTGAAATTTTCATGGATCTGGGAGTTTTCAGCTACAGCTGCTTTGCTGCTGTGGCACTGCACTCCCTGATCATGTCAGCTGCTGCCCCATCCACTTCCACACCCACTGCTGATTCTCCAGGGTTTATTTGCCAGTCACTGGGCTCATAGAAACCCCCAATAAACCAAATTCTTCTTCTCAGTCTCACAACTTGAGCTCACAACGTTCTCCTCGAGGTGAGCAGTGCTGTGCCAGCACTCTGGGATTGTCTTCCTTATGGATTTGGCTTTGGTGGAGGGAACATTTCCTCTCTGCTGAGAGCTCTGCCCATGATTACCACAGCAATTCACATCCTGCCAGTGAACAAACCAGCAGCTGCCTGGTCTTCATGTTTTCCCCCTCAAACTGTTCCATGGACAGAACAGATAACCAGGGAAGAAAATATGGTAAATTGATTCTGTTTGTCAGGTAGAAAAACAATTTATAAAATAGCGGGGAATTGATGGTGAGAGCAATGTGAGGTGCTTTTTTTTATTGACAACAACTGCAGGTTTTGCTTTGCCTGCTTCAGGTTTGTTATCAGCACTCTCAGAGTGCTGTCACCAAACCCCACTGGCTTCAAAACTGTTGCTGTTTTCTACAACTGAGAAATAAAAGAATCTTTTAAATTGGACGCTGTTGCCTGGTTATGGGTGTGTTGGTGACAGGGTCTGCTGACTTTTGAATATCTGCCCCTGGTGAGCCCTCACCATCCTTGCTGAGCTCAGTGCAGCTGCACAGGTGGAATTCCAGGTGGAAAGAAACAGTGGGAGTCCCTTATTTGGGACATATTTGGGGCACTCCAACTGTTCATGCCTCGTGCAGGGGTCACTGCAGGGTCATATCCTGACCTCAGCCAAGCTGGAGTGAAAAATAAATGCTCTGAGCCTTGCAGATTTTCCTGTTGGTGCTTTTGAGCCCTTTCCCAGTACTGCAGGGTGGTTTTGTGCAGAAAAAGTATGATTATCATGCCTATGTGATTTTTTTCCATCAATTTTTGAGATTGCATGTAGGAAGTAAACTTATCATCCAGCTACAAGTCAATGCAGGAGGGAAGAGTCCATGGAATAACAGGTTCTTCAGCCTCCAGATGATTTGACTAAAAAAGTGAGAAAAAAAAAAAAACAAAACACTTTTACTAAAATATTCCTCTTTTTGCTCTCCACAAGATTACACAGACATTCACACTTGCTGTAAAGGGATGAATCAGGAGGTGGCTTTCAGAATAAAAATAATGGGAATAATTCATTCACCTGACTTGCTCCAAGCTCTGCTGAGCCAACAGAACTAAAGCAGGAGGACACTGAGAGGTGCAGGTGCTGCTTTCTTTTCCCTGTTCTGCATAGACTATGGGTTTTCTGGCTCTGTTTATCCCATTAAAAAATGGAATAACAGTGTTTTAAGAGACATTCCTGGCCAAAAAGCCCTTAGTAGCCTTAGTCCTGTAGCTGCTAAATAGAAATTTCTCTGGCTCTTACCAAGTGGTTGAAGGTCCTAATAAAACCTCACCTGTGTATGTGTTCTTTCCTCCTGTGTTTGAAGTTTTTCACCATAAAATATGTCAGAGTTTTACTGTGATTGAAGCCTGCCCCTCCTCTGGGGAGCAGCAGACTCCTGGTTTTTCATTCCAAATCCCAGTAAATCAGTGGGATTTCAAGCTGGGAACAATTCTCCTGGGAGCACAGCAGTCCTGGGTAATTAATGACTCTGTCCATGCTGGATAATGAGGGGGGGACAGCCATTTAAAGCACAATGTAGTTATTCCATAATGTCTGGCCAGGTTTGCAAATCTTGGCAGAAAATACACTGGAAAAGGCTAAGATGAGGTGAGTTTCTCTTTTTTTTATCAGTGCTGAAGAGTCAAGGGGTGTCAGTGTGCTGCAGCATGTAAAATCCAGCCAGAATCCCATCTTCCATGGGAAGGAAACAACCCTGGAAGGAAATTACACCCTAAAAAAGAGGCAGGAAACAATCCCTTTGAACACAGTTTGTTACTCCTCCTATATGTTTATCTCTTCTTGCAAACCCTTCTGTGACATTAAATTTGTGGGGTGTATTTTATTTAGATTACTGTCCATGTCTCTCTCTAGAGGCCACGTCTCTACCGGTAAAGTAAAAGGTGTCAGGGAAGATTCTCAGCTGCCATAAATTTGTTTCCTGTTCAGTACAACTGTGAGAGCAGTCCTTAACGTGGTTTCAGTCTCAGACAGATACGACTCTCCAAAATCTCTTCGTTCCTGATAAATAATGTATTTATTGAGAGCCTGGGAGTTCTTTAGGATGAATATGACTGGTCCCTGCCTTTGGGCCCTGATGACAAAAAGTAGTCCTGGGGATTTGAAATTTATCAGCACAGACATACCAAGTGTTTTACACACACGTATGTTCACCTTCTGGGAAAAGGGCAGAATGAAAGTTAACTTTAAATCCCATCTTAGCCCCCAGAAATTGGCAATTCTTGACCAACCTTGCTCTGTGTAGAGCTGCTCTTGCCATTTGGATCCATGTGTGAAGATGAGAATTGGTTTGTTAATCAAAGTGGTTTGAATTTAACGTCGTGCCAGCTTCTCTGGCTTGGGAATTTGTGTAACCCAGTCCATTTTGATATAAAACAAAGTGAATGCTTTGATAGAAATGGTTTTCTGAGGAGCAGAGCAGTGAGGAGCTGTCTTCCTGCACAATGCCCAAACCTCCCCTTGCCACTGCTTTGAGAAACCTCTTTGTGCATTTTTGCTTTTTACAGAACAGCATCTGCTTAACTTTGATCTCTTTGCTTGACCAGAGACAAATCCAGACCTATGAGGGGAATCTTTGCTCCTCACTCACACGTGTTTCACTTCTCCTCTCTGCCAGGGCTCTGGGCATTTTAGGCTAAGAGAAAGATTAAATTGGGTTGAGCCTTTACCTCAGCATAGCTGCTGCTTTATATGACTTCAGTGCCTGTGAGGACATGCCCAAATCCTCACAGGATCCAGCCCTCCTTGTGGGAACCTGGGCGAGACACCCGAATTTCTGTGCTCTGTCAGCTGTCATCAAACTGATTCCCACTGCATGGATCTCAAAAAACATGGATCATGCTCGAGATACTTGCACAGCTTTTTAATGGAGACTGAAAACAATGGGGCATTCAGGGGATTGTAACACTTGTCTGCAAACCTGGAGCAAACCTATCACTCAGAAGCCTGTGGGTTTAACGTTAATTACTGGAGAATAAAGAGTGAGCAGCAAACAAAGGCCAACCCCATTACTTAAGACAGAAATAATCTGTTAGCAGCACAAAGTGGATTTGGGAGCAGCACCATAAGTGTCTGGTCCAGATCATTAGATTAGAGATTTTTCTTTACAGAGCAGTGCAGAGGGGTGGTGAGTGAAGGGGAAGTTTATGGAAGTTTGTGACTCATTTTTGAGTGAGGTGGATCTAGAGCAACACAAATCTTAACAGTGGATTGCTAATTGGGACTTTAAGTAAAGATAACACACAATTATGTTTATAAAAGCAGAGGGATTAGCATTTTTTTAGAGTTACACTAAGCTTGTTTTTATAAATCTTCTGCCCCCTTTCCCATTTCTGTCACAGAGAAGAAGGTGGGAGTTCACTCTCTGAGATCTCCAGACTCCCCTGTGCGTGCAACAAATTTCCAGCTCTGCACCGACTTTTATCCTTTTCTCAATTTAATCTTTGCAAACCATTAAAATCTCCCAGTGGAATTTGCACAAAGTAGGCCCCATTCCACCCAGTTTTTGCCAAACACCAAATAAGTCTGTAGACCAGGCTGGTTGAACTCCCACTGGAGTACACATCTTAATTAGGTGGAGTTAATTGCCCCTTGGGAGTTCCCTGTCCACGTTTCCTCTCCAGAAAGCAAAGATCACTCATTTATGCAGTTAATTGGATATTTTAGATAAGATAAATCCCACCCAGGTTTGACCTGTGAGGGGAAATTGCCAGCTCGCCTTCCTTGCACTTTGCTAGGATGGCTCAGGCTTCACCTTTCCAAAATATCCACGGAGCTGTCTGATCTCCAGAGACACAAACAGGGACCTGTAAATGAAGGCTGGAGGTTCGGCCCTTTTCAAAAATGACTGAGTTCTGCTTTTCTTTCTACATCCTTTGCGTGTGACCCCGAATCCGAGCCCCAAGAATAATGAGAACGAAAAAAGGAGACGGTTCAGAAATGTTGGCCTTAACCTCAGCCTGTTCTCTCCATCTGCAGCTTTCAGACAGTTAAATTGGTGTTTTTCGGGGAGTTTGAAATCCTGAAGGCATCTGCTACAGCCAGGAACTTTCATCTTCATTCTCACATCTCTTTTGATCTGGGCTGGATGAGGAATTGTGTGTCCAGCAGGAGCAGGGCAGGGATTGTCCCTCTGTGCTCCAGGGCTGTGTCCAGTTGTGGCTCCTGCAGGAGAGCCCTGGAGGGGCTGGAGCGTGTCCAGGGCAGGGAAGGGAGCTGGGGAAGGGGCTGGAGCCCCAGGAGGGGCTGAGGGAGCTGGGAAAGGGGCTGAGCCTGGAGAAAAGGAGGCTCAGGGGGGACCTTGTGGCTCTGCACAAGTCCCTGCCAGGAGGGGACAGCCGGGGGGGTCGGGCTCTGCTCCCAGGGAACAGGGACAGGAGGAGAGGGAACGGCCTCAGGCTGGGCCAGGGGAGGCTCAGCTTGGCCAGCAGCAGGAATTTCCCCATGGAAAGGGTTGTCAAGCCATGGAACAGACTTGTCAATCTCTCTGGTTTCCAGGTGATGTACCTCATGCAAAACCCATTTTTCGACTCCTAATGCCATGAGGTGCAATCAGGACCTGCTCAGGGAGGGATTTAGCCTGGTTGGAGCTGTGCACATTGGGAAGAGCAGCCAGAATATCTGAATTTTTCCCCTCCTGATTTCTCTCAGTCTGGCCAATGTCCTCGTTACAAGGAATTAGCACAACGTGTGACAGGTCACTGCTCCTTGCAGGGAGAGTTTGTTCTGGCTGTTCAGAAGTTTACGGTCTCTGAGGGTTGAAATCCTTCACCTGCAAAAGAGGGATGGAAATGTAACATCTCAACACTTCCCATTTTCACCAATCTGTGGAAAAGCACAACTCTCAGTAAGGAATTTCAACATTTTCACTCCTGGCCGTAATCTGAATCAATGATGGAGCAAAAATTACTATTTTTTCAACTGACTGTAAGAATTATCAGTCTAAGGAAGTAGCATTGAACAGTAAATTACTGTAATTGCTTTCTGCCAATGAAAGCTTGAATTCTTAACATCCTGAATATCTGAAATATCTGACTTTCAGAAGAAATCTTGCCTTGTGGTGACTTGTGATACTGATTTCTAAGAACAAATCATTTAGTGTTTGCCTTTAAAATCAAACAATCATTACCCAGCAGCCCAGACTCACTGATTAGTCCAGAATTGCCTGGCTAAAGCAGCATTTAAATAATGAATCATCCCACTGTTTGTCTGGTTTTCCAATGAATTATTTGCACTTCTTTTGACAATGGAGGGGATTAGCTGAAAACCTAAAGTAATGAGCATTCTGCATTGTCTCTGTGATTAAAGTTGAGATTATCTCCCGGAGTCTTTGCTACCCAGGCTGTGATTTCACAAGTCAGTTAAGCGCCTTACTAACATTTAAATACAGTAAGAAAACATTAGTTTTGTGATGGAAGTCCTGACTTATTTTGGGCTCCACACAGGGGGGACTGTTGAAGAACTCTAGCTTTCCTCGAAAGCCCCTAAGAAAGATATTATTTCAATTCGAATTTATGTGTAAAGAATAGTAAGAAAATGGCTAAAAATAAGGATGTTCCTTCATCACCCAGAGGAATCACAGGTTGTGCATCATTCAGGGACAATTGTTGTGCAACAGCTGAAAGAAAGTTATTTGTAGATCTTGATGAAACAGTGGCACAAAACCCAGGAAAAAAAAAAAAAAAAGTGAGAAAATATTGGAAAGGAAATTATCACTTCTGCTATTGGAAAGGAAATTATCACTTCTACGTTTTGCAACAAGGAAAAAAAAAATAGGGGGAAAAATCGTAAACAGGTTCTTCAGTGCATAAAAATAAGCGTGTTTAATAAACTCTTAACTGAGTGAAAGTCACTTCCCTCTTGAAGGGGAATTTTTTTTTTGCCGCATTCCATAACTATTCTTAGCAGGGAATGGACAGTTCACAGAGCAAGAGAGCGATCCCTTTTCCTGGTGTGCAGGCAAGTAAACAAAGGAAGCGCATCTGAAGCTGTGACCCTGGCCCTAAAACCTTGTCCCTGTCTCGGTATCAGCCGTCAGGAAGTTTGCTAAAGAGATTTGCACAATTTACTCCGAGCGTGCTCGGGGATAAGAAAGATTCACGGAACATCCAGAAGGTGGCATAGATGCAGCAAGCCTGGTGTGGGGAAAGAAGGGAAAAAAAAAAACCAAAGAAAGGCAAGAAAATACTTTACAAATCTTCACTGGGCTGCTGCAGGAAATATCAATGCACGGGGAAAAAAAAAAAGGATGGAGTGACAAATTCGTGAGGAAAAGTGTGAGGAGCTGGACTTGCAGAGCTGTGGGCAGGGACAGAGAGGGGATGGAGTCTCTTGGAAAGGCTGGAACCTACAAAAAGATGAGGATGGTGGGAGAGGCTGCGGGAGCCGAGGGGCAGAACCAAAATCTGGGATATCTGTAAGGAAAACACGGTGGGAGAGGCCTGTCAATAGCTCCCGATGGGCTTGGAAAGGGAAGGCTATTTCTTTGGAAGTGTTTGAGATGTTATGAATGTGGATTATCGTAATAGTGTTTTTATTAGGTGTTAATAACGGGTATTATTAAATTGATATTAATGTGTGCTGCTGTTACCTGCCTTGGATTGGTGAAGAGGTGGAACAAGTATGGTTTTAGTGTTTGTAGTCTCTGTTATTACAAAAATACTACTTTAATAATTAAATAATATAAATACCGTATTTAAAATTATATAAATAATATATAAACTAAAAATATATAATATAGTTATTAATAAAATAAATATAATAATCAAAACGCTATTTTTGAAGTAATTATAGGGAATAGCTCAGGGTCAACCACAATGAGATCTTTTATGTGGGGTGGTCATTTGGGAAATCAGAAAACACTGGGCAAATTAAGCTCTCCCCATAAATTACAATGTCAGTAGACAATTCCCAACCAGTTCTCCTGGCACATGGTTGTCAAAGACACTTAGATCCTGATCTTTGATTGATCCATGGCACTTTCTGTGGTAAATAATTAAAAATACTGTTTGGTGGGAGAGGAGCCAGTCTAGTTTGAGGTGAAAACCCCAATTTCTGTGAAGAATTAAGAAAAAAAGAAGAAAGCAGACAGTGTCTTCTCCTATTTTAGTAGCAAACCTATTGCTCTAAAATATGATTTCCTGCTTGGTGGTTTCTACATCGTCTTAAAGAACGACAAGAGGAGTGTCTTCCACAAAGCACTGTCCCATTTTTGGGGTAGGATACAAAATTCCCCTTCGAAAAAATCCAACTGTCCTGATCCACCATGAATATGTAAACTTTCAGTATAGGATCTGTCTGTTTTTTTTTTACTGAACATATTTTAGATTGTGAGGATAAAGAGTTGATGATAATTAGGGCTGTAAAACCTGGTTTTTGTATTAAGGAGACAAAAATGCCATGTTTGTTTCGTGGAAGAGGAAATAAATTTCCATTTCTTTGTCCAACAGGTATGGAGTTGGCGGTGCTGGAGATATTTAACCATGAGTTATGGAAAAAAATCCTTCTAATTCTGAGATTACATGGAAATTCTTGCTTTTTCCAGAATTCTTGTGTATAAAAGAATCTTCTATTTATTATCTTGGAGCTAGCAGAAAAAAGAGATGCCAATGAGTTCGTTTAAATATGTAATTATGAAATAAAACTTCATGAATGGCCTGGTTCCAGAAAAACCATGGAGTTTTTTCCATGTAAATGTAGCTGGCCTTATAAACATCTCAGACTTATCTACAACATTCCCTGGCGTGTTTTGGTTTAGAGCAAGAGCTGTGTGGCCACTTTGATGTTCAGAGTTTCACTGTAAGGGGAGCAGTTCTCCCTCATGGAGTCATGGAATGGTTTGGGCTGGAAGGGACCTGGAAAATCATCCAGTTCCATGGACAGGGACACCTTCTGTTGGAACCCTGGGCACTGAGGATTTCAGGCTTTCTGTGCTGACAGGCACTGACCCCCAGGCAAACACTGCATTTCACCTGAGGCTGTGGAAAAGGCTTCCAAAATTGAGTGACAGCTCTGGGATTGTGGGTGTGGGGTTTGAATAGAAGTGTGTGATGTCACAGGGTGGAAAACTTAAGAGTTCAAGGTTTTAGTATATAGCAATATATATAAAGCAAGATGGAGATTTTAGGACAGAGGCTGAGTCTATTTTCACCTTCTTCATGGTCTGGGTGGGGTTTTGTAATTGGATAGAAAAATCTGCATTGCGGTCCACGGGTGGTTGGTTATTGGGTTAAAAGTAAAAATAATTTAGGTGTCATTTCATAATTGGACAGTTTATTCTTTAAAGACATTGTAGAGAGAGAGATAGGAGCCATTTTTTACTTTGTTAGCTAGAAGTCACAGCTTGTGAGACTGTGACATAGATAAGAATTCACAAACAAGTGAGTCCAAACACGAAACACCATCTCGAGCATTTAATCCCAACTCTGTCAAAAAAGTAGATAAAAAGCAACAACCTTCCACTGTCCCAGGCTGCTCCAACCCCAATGTCCAACCTGGTCTTGGGCATTTCCAGGGATCCAGGAGCAGCCACAGCAAATCTGGGAATTCTCTTCCAGCTCCATTTGGCGCAAGCAGGGAGCTGAGAGCTCCGAGGTCTCACTGTGGCACTGACCAGGGTCTCCAGCAGGTTCAGTTTTCCAGGCATTAATTCCCTGCTCCATCCTGGCTCTTGGAGCTGCCAGGGTGAACTTGCAGGAGCTCGGCCAGCGCCTTGTGAGGCAGATAATGATCCCACCTCTCCATCAACCTTGTGAAATCAAAAAGAGCCGTGCCAAAAGATAATTGTTTCGTAAGCTCGTCTCTCCTTGCTGAGCTCAGGGGCCTCAGCGCTCAGTTAGTTAATCACAAATCAGACTGATTGTTTTATTAACATTAACATTAACAAAGCTCCTAATTTTGGCTTTCTGCCTCGGTGGTGACTCGGCTGTTCTGTCTGAAATGACACTTGGAGAGGTCCCTGGTCTGACAAGTCTCTTCTTTTGGCTCGTGTTTTAAATTTCCTGTTTCTTGTCAGATTTAACCAGCCCATACATAAAATTTTAATGCTGATTTCTCCTCCTCACACGTGGGCTCTGAATTTTAACCTGCCTGGAATTTAAACACCACATACTCCTCAAGCCTGTATGATTAAAACAGCAACTTGACACAGAGTTTTAAAACACAAACATCTCTCTTGATGTGTTTTAAACTTTGGCAAAACGTAAGAATTTTGTGTTTCCTGCTTGCCAGAATGCTGCACATACTCCACAGCAAGTGGAATGCTGCTCACCCTTTGAAGTAATTTATTGTTATAAACCAATCTGCTGACTCTCCATTTCTAAATACAGGAGGAATCACCAAAATTCAGCCTTTTCAACAGGGTGGGTTGGAACAGAAAAACTACCCTGGGATGGTTTGGAGTAAAACTCACTGACTGCATTGTCAGAGATTTCTAATTCACAAATGGGATATTTAATTAATTTACTTATTTAATAGGTCACATGTTTTGGTTTTGGTTTTTCTTAATTGCTGATTTTCAGAGAAAAAAACCCTCCTCTATCTAATTCTATCACTATATATATATATATATAAAATTCAAACCAACTTTGATTTTGCCCTTTCTTTTGTCATTACCTGGAAAATTCCTCTAAGACCACCAGGAATAACCAATCTATTCCTTTCTACTTGGGGTACTGCACCTTCAGGCAGGATAGGACCAGTCAAAGAGTGCTTAAAAATATCAGGGAGATAAAAACGAGAGAGAATTGGTGAGA
>VXBN01004223.1:112880-134131 GCA_013397395.1 Sinosuthora webbiana
TTAGACAGAGCGAGTTTTCAATTATATAAAAGATGTGGGGAGGAAAATCTGATCAAAACAAGTCCCTGTGAGTGGGTTCAGTGCACAGGGAACCATTCGGGAGATGAACCCTGCCCCACCTCATGCACCATTGGATCTCTAACCTGACATTTCTGGGGAAACATTTATTCCCAAACATGTATTTATATATATGTATATATATATGTGTGTGTGTGTATATATATATATTTATATTTATATTTATCTCTCTCTCTCTCTATATATATATATTCATTTGGGTTCCATTAAAAAATAAAATTTTTATATATATATATATATATATTTGGTTTCCTATATATCTATATCTATATCTATATCTATATCTATCTATATATCTACATTTGGTTTCCATTATTCTTGAAATACACCTTTACATTCACAGCTCTCATTTCTCTTGATTTAAATGCTGGCTGGAAAAGACTCAGCTCTGCAAAGCTGACAAAGTTGATATTAGAATCCTGTTTATGGCAAAGGGAAGGGGCACCTCGTGTGGCAATAAAGCCACGAATTCACTAAAATCTTAAGAACATAATCATGGCTTGTCTAGATCTATTAGTCCCAGAAAAAATAATGCTTGAATTCAAATTGATATCTGTGTGATTTTTAGTGGACCCTTCAGTGGAGAGGGTCACAAGCTTCTGCCTCTTGTTGATGCATAAAGTGCACATGAAATACCTGCTCAAATTGGATGCTGAATCAGGAGCTCAATTGGTTGAAAATCTTCAGCTCTGCCTTGAGCTTTTCTCCCCACTTTGGTTGGAGCCGCAGCTCCCTGAGAGCAGCTCTGCTCATCTGCACTCCAACAATGCCAAAATCACCAGGCAGGAGGGCACCGTTTGCTTCTGGTGAAAGCAGAACCATGTAAATGATCATCTGTGGTCAGAGCTGCACTATAACAAAACATAATAGAGGTTCAGCTTTTCGAGGGGGAAAAGAATTTTTAAAAAAATTAAATATGAGAGGGTTTGGAGCTGAACCTATGGACCAGAAGGGCCAGAGGAGGATCCCTGGGTAGGAAATACAGCTGAAGAGGCACTGCCAGGGAGAGTGGCCAGCCTTCAACACTTCTCCAGTCCCAGAAATCAGGGATATCCATCAGAAAAAACTCTTGAAAATCTCCTTTCTACCTGTTGAGAAGGAATGGACAGACACTTAAAAGGGGGATGCAGAACCAGAGGCTTCTGAGGTGGTTCTGAGTGGCATTCAGGGTCCAAGGTTATCTGACATTTTTGATGCCAATTTTTATTTTGGTTAGGGAAGTATAATTTAAATTAAATTAAGGTGTAATGGATTTGGATAGTATTCAATGTATCAGAAACATGGATTAAGTTTTTGAAAGCAAAAGAGGCTGTATTTTTTAGTTTATTTATACAGTTACAAATGCAGGAACTTTCATCCCTTAGAACAGATGATAGGAAAGGCAGCAGATGTTTCTTTTGAAAAACTTACTTTTAACCTGGCAATGATATTTTTCACTTCACAAATCGCTGCACTCTGTGCTGCTTTCAGACATTTTTTTAAAGCATTGCCTTGCTCCTTCCCAGGTTAAATGTTGTGGCAGGGGTGCCTGAAAAAGTGTTGTTTAAAAACACAACAGTGTTGTTTATTGTTGTTAAAAAAATGTTAAAGAATGTTAAAAGTCTGTTAAATTCTGTATGTTATAAAGGCAGTCTGGCTCTTCTTTCACGCTCCTCTTTGGCAATTGCACACTGAGAAAGGGGAAAAAAAAAACAAAACTTTCAAGCACAATCTGAACAAAAGAATCCTGTAAAACCCCCTGTGAAATCGAGCTTTCTGTGCGTGCACGGCTATTTCTTTGGGGAGAAACCTCCCGAAGCAGCACTGCAGATTGCGGGAAACTTTCGAACATCTGCGAAATGCAGAAAAGAGCCCAGACCTGTGAAAACACCCAGTCGAAACCACCCAGACGGCTTCATCTGGGCTCCCTCCGGTGCTGCCTTAGGCAAGGAAAACAGAACCCCCAGGCGACTTTATCCCGGCATCACTGAGGAGTCTTGTTCGGCGAGTTCCTGTCTAGCATCGTTCCCACATCCTCTGGATGTTCTGGGATTTTGTTTTTTTAAGGTTTGCTGGAGCTTTCGCTGAGTCTCCAGCGACTGCTGATGTTTCTGAAGAGCCTCAGCCTCACTAAATGCAGCTGAAAAGTTTCGTTTCATCGGGGTCTGCGCAGAGCACCTGAGGTTTCTCCACGTTGCCTTGGCACTCAGGATATTTGTGGCAGGTTTTCCTGGGACAGGGCATGTTGGAAGTTTGTCTCCTGTTCCATAGAGGCAGACAACTACTCATGCAAACAGAGGAGAAAACCAGCTTTGCTCCCAGTTTTTCCAATTTTTTTTCCTTTACTCCGTCTTTTCTGCTCATCTTCAAGAGTCTCAGCCTGCTGCCTGCTCTCTGTGTTTCCTCCTGCTACCTTTCCCTCTTTCCAGGATGCTTAAACCTCTCTTGTTTTCCACTACCTTCCATTTAAAAAAGGGATCGTGAGTTGCTTTGTCCCTCTAACGAATTCCAAGTGGCCAAGGCTGGCATTAAGATTAAAATTCAGCAGTGATTGTCCAGCTAAAGAGGAGTCACCAGCCTTGAATTCCTTATGAATTAGCTCCTGGGAAAAGATCCACAATTCAAAATGTCCAAACGGGGTCGTGCTTCCCAAGATTTGAAAGCCCACAGCAGAAGCCCTAAAACACAGGGAGGTAACTAAAAACGTGGGCGAGTTTATAATGAAAAAACACAAATTTCTCTTTATTTTCCTAAGGAGGAAAAAAAGGGAGGGGAAAAAAAAGTTTCCTTCTGCTTTGCTTTAAGTGTCCCAGTGTGTGAACACACACTCCAGGCACAAGTTAAGAGAGGGGCTGAAAATACAAAACCTGTAATGGATGTCTAGACTTGGAGTCACTTCCAGCACCCTCAATATCTCTGCCCGTGGGTGAGAACAAGGTGGGTATGTCCACTTTCAATCAGCAGCACATTCCTCCACATTTCCCCTTATTTGTTTTCACTCCACACAAATGAAGCTCAACAGCCACTTTACAGACGTTTAATTAGACAGTTCCCTTCCCTTTAAAAAATTTTTACATCCAGTTGTCTCAAAAGGCACAGGACTGAGGCATGGCTTTTCTAGACAGGAAAAAAAAAAAAAGGGTTTGACCACAAGGAGCAAATTAAAGCAATAGTTAAAAAATGAACTGCTAATTCAACCACATCTTCAATGGAAAATTCATATTGCAATGCAAACACCAGTATATTTCTTTCTCCTTTGTGAGTTTAACTTGGAACCTCACCACAGCTTTAAAACTGGATGAGAAGCAAAGAGTTTTGGAGTGAGAATTTCTAGCATCTGTTTTGCTGTGGCAGCACTACAAGAAAAAAAAAAAAAAAAAAAGGCCCTTGTATAAAAAGATAGCTGAGGATGTTTGGCTCAGTTTTCTGACCTTGATCTTCATGTTGACACTGAGAAAATCCGATCACTATACCCTCATTTATTTCTTTTTTTTTTTCCTTTGTGCAAACTATAATTCTGCACTTTCCAATTATTTCTGATGTTATTTGAGAGACATTTCCAGGACCTCAGCACGACAGTCAGGTCATGGGTTTTTTTTGCTAAAGGTTACAGGATGTACAGTTTGAAAACTGTCAGATTACATAATCAGTTCACTGCAGTCACAGGGGGGTCACTAAAAGGGTCAGAGGGCTGGAACATCTCTGTGCTGGAGCCAGGCTGGGAGAGCTGGGATTTTTCAGCCTGGAGAAGTCTCCAGGGATGGCTCAGAGCCCCTTCCAGGGCCTAAAAGGGCTCTAAGAGAGCTGGGGAGGGCCTGGGGACAAGGGGTGGAATGATGGGACATGGAGGAATGGCTTAAAATGGCAAGAGAGTAGGGCTGGATGGGATCTTGGGAATTAGGAATTGTTCCCTGGGAGGGTGGGCAGGCCCTGGCACAGGGTGCCCAGATTTGCTGTGGCTGCCCCTGGATCCCTGGCAGTGCCCAAGGCCAGGTTGGACACTGGGGCTTGGAGCAGCCTGGGACAGTGGGAGGTGTCCCTGCCATGGCAGGGGGTGGAATTGGATGATTTTTAAGGTCCCTTCCAACCCAAACCATTCTGTGATTCCACGATTTTAAACTGGTGATGGAATTCCTCAGCTCCCTGGCCTGGTGCTCAAAGCTTTGGTGCCTTAAGTTTTAATTTTCATGTTTTTCGGATCCTGTGCTGCCCAGGGGTGCAGCTCTGAGCTCACAGTCAGTGTCACTCAGCTCTGCACACAGCAGGGAAACAAAACAAATCCTTTTCCTGCTGAAGACCAAGGACAACTTTCAGGCCCAAAAGCACAAACAAGGGTGACTAAAGAAGGAAAACAAGAAGGATGGGACTTCATAACCCGAAGCTGTAATTGGACAATTAAACCCCAATATGCAAATTGACCAAAACTTATAAAAGTGTCGGACCTCATGACCATCCATTTTGGGTCCACCTTGGGTGAGCTCTGTCCAGGCTCTTGTCCTGGCCAAGGTGTATCCTTAAAGGCCTTTCAGTAAATACCTACTTTATTTTCTTAGCTCTTCTTAGTCTCTGTTTCAGGTCAGCCTTCCCAAGGCATCAGCTTATCCTGAGAGAAACACCTGAAGCAGCACCTTGTGCCACCCCTACCATGGCCACAGCCACCAAGCAGGAATTGTTCCCTTGATGCCTTAAGTTTTATCTTTTCTGTATTTCAGGTTCTTTGCTGCCCAGGGGTGCAGTTCTGAGCTCACAGTCAGTGCCACTCAGCTCTGCACACAGCAGGGACACAAAACAAATCCTTTTCCTGCTGCACACCAAGGACAGCTGGGACAAGTGTTCAGGCCCCAAAGCACAAACAAGGGTGGGCTGAAGGGAGGAAAAAGCAGGATGTGACTTCACAACCTGGAGCTGTAACTGGACAAGTAAACCCCAACATGCAAATTGACCAAAACTTATAAAAGTGTGAGACCTTGTGACCATCCATTTTGTGACCATTTTGGGTCTACCTTGGGTGAGGCCTGGTCAGGCCCTGTCCTGCCCAAGGTGTATCCAGGAGGCTTTTCAATAAATATCTACTTTATTCTCCAGCTCTGTCCAGTCTCTGTTCAGGTCAGCCTTCCCAAGGCATCACCCTTGCACCCCTGAGGAGCTGTTGGACCCTCAGTTAACCTCTGGATCTCCAGTTGCTGCAGAAGGATGCAGGAACTCTGAGGGCAATTACTCAAGGGTAGGAATTCGCCCTGTGGTTACAAAACAACTGACCCCATGTACATTTTCAAGATTTTTTTTTTTTTTCTCACCAGGAATGGTTAAAAAGTAGCCTGAATACAATTTATACATAATCAGAGTCTTAATGAGGTGTTAAACATTGTGGAAGATGATGTGCTTGGACCAAGGATTTAATACCACAGTGGTTCCCTTCACATCACAGGCAACTTTTGAGCTTGAAGATTGAAGGTTTGCTGACAAACGAGGGCTGAATCCTGACCCTTGTGATATCAGCAGTGCTTTGTCATGTGCTTTCAGTCACAGGGTTTACCATTGGCACGATGTTTTATAGAAAATATGAGTAGTTTTTTGTTTGTTTTTTTTTTTTTTCTCTTGTTTTTTCATTGTGTGGTTTGATCAGTAAAAATACAAGATTTTGGGTTTTTTTCCTGAAGCCTCCTTTGGATTCTTGAGTTTGCCTGCTGGGATGCCACACTGGGACTGAGTTTTTGGCTTTCACAAGAAGCAGAAAAAGGGACTTTATAACAACCCCTGCAGTTAGTGGATCTGTCAGAGTCTTTACCCTACAGTCTCATTAAGTGCACTTGTAGCTGAAAACAATTGCCCAGTGACAGTGACAAGGAGAACACGAGCAAATAAAAAGTTTTATTTCCTACAGGAGCGGACTAAGGAATTGATTTTATATCCAAGTGATCTATGGGAAATGCAATACCAGTTGTTCCAATACAAATAGGAGAGAATTAATTTCTCCACGAGGAAAATCTGTATTGATCAACCGAGCCCCATTAACCACTCGCAAGTGAGACTATTGGAAGTAAACTTCAGTAAATCATTTTCTTGGCAATTCATTTCCCTTCCTTGGTGTGAATCGAGCAGAGAAGTAATTTTTTGAAGCGATCCAAACAGTTTTGGTGATCCATAATCTCAGCTGGCCTTGTAATCCCAATCAGTTTGGAACAACTCAGCCTCATAGCTCTGCTCCTGCCTGGCCTGGGATTAGTCCTAGGGAGATCCTAAGAGAACCATTCAGATTCCCATTTTCTGGGGGAGAATATAAATCAGCTGGGAGCTGATACAAACCATGGGAACCACTGCAAAAGCCTGGCCTAGTTCCCACAACAGGAGTATGTGGTGAAAGGAATCTGCTGGATGATTCTCCTGAGTTCCTGTGTTCCCAGGGGTTAAATTTTGGATGCTCCCACGAGCACATCCTTGTAAGTTGTCCATAAATCAGGGGTGAAGCAACAGGACTGAATGGGAAGCCCTGACTTCTCCAATCAGGCTGCAGCAATTTCTGAGGCTGCGTTTAAAAATCTACTTCCAGATTCTTGGTGATTTGCCTTAGAGGAACCCAAAAGATCAGGGCTTCCTACTTTTCCCTGTTTTTTTTTTTACCCCTGGATTACCAGAGAGCACACAGGAGCGTGCCTGGGGGGCTTTCCTGAATTCTTTACCATCAGTGAAAAGCATGATCTCAGAGTTGTGCAGCACACACAGGAAACCAGGTGCCTACATTCAAACTGAAACCTGCCAGATGTCCCTCTTGGGGAACACTTTCCGCAAGTTTTCCAAGGAGAAACAGTGCAAATGGGGAGTCTTGCCCCATCTTGCGTGGTGAGAAAAGTGAGAGACTTCCCTTTTCACGTCTCAGTTTGCACAGAAATCAGGCAAAGTGACTGAGCCACCTCAGTCCTGTGCAGAAAAATAAAACAGAGCGTGAGGATCGGTGTCAGGGCTGAGCCTGGGCTGTGAAGGATCTGCCACCACCACCCTCCCCAAATCCCACCACCACCCCAAACTGCAGCGACCCCCAGATGGAGTGACTGCCAGGATATCTGGAGAAGGAGATGAAAATCTATATAAACACACAGAACATGAAATTCTGCACTTGTCATGCTCTGGCTTTGACCGTAGCTCTTTCCTCATCACATCTCCCTAACCGTGCTTGAAGATGGATTTGCTGCCAAACCATTTTTGCCATAATTTATTTATTTTTTTTCATATTCCTGAGCTGAAAGTCAGCATGAATCAACGCAGACATCGATACTCTTCCATATACAATTTTGCTTAATATAACTTGAGGCACAAAATCCTGGAACTCTTTAAGAAATTCTAAATCCTGCTTGCCCTGGCAGACCACAAACACTCTGCCTGCCTTTCCTAAGAGAAGACTGCTTCAACAGATCTAAGAAGTTGAAAAGATCATCCCTTGGTTAACTTTGACTCCTGGAAATCACAGGCACTTCTCATTTGAGTTTTCAAGGTTATTGGACTCTGTGCATTGTTGTATTTTCATTGAACCATAAACACTGATAAGGTGATTTCAACGGAAGATCAGTTTTCACCTCAGAGGATGTGGGCTCAAGTCTGTCTGTTTGCACTGTACTAAAACAAATGTGTTTGTCTTAATTCTTCCAGCCAAAGAGCAAAAACATCCCTGTTTGGTGGGGAGCCAGTGAGCTCTGATACAGACAGAGAGCTGGCTCAGCTTTAGCCCATGTGGCCAAGGGGCCCACTGGCCCCTGGGTGGGATGAGGAATTGTGTGTCCAGCAGGAGCAGGACAGGGATTGTCCCTCTGTGCTCCAGGGCTGTGTCCAGTTGTGGCTCCTGCAGGAGAGCCCTGGAGGGGCTGGAGCGTGTCCAGGGCAGGGAAGGGAGCTGGGGAAGGGGCTGGAGCCCCAGGAGGGGCTGAGGGAGCTGGGAAAGGGGCTGAGCCTGGAGAAAAGGAGGCTCAGGGGGGACCTGGTGGCTCTGCACAAGTCCCTGCCAGGAGGGGACAGCCGGGGGGGTCGGGTTCTTCTGCCATGTCCAAAGTGAAAGAATGAGAGGAAACGGCCTCAAATTCCTCCAGGGGAGGTTCAGATTAGATACGAGAAAAAAACTGTCTACAAGAGTAGTCAGGCAGTCAGGCCTTGGGATGAGCTGCCCAGGGAGGTTTGGAGTCACTGTCTGTGGGAGTGTTCAGGAGGAGTCTGGAGGTGGCCCTTGGGGACAGGCTTTGGGCTGGTGCTGGTGGCACTGGGGTGGCCCTGGGTGATCCTGGAGGGCTCTTCCCACCTTAGTGATTCTGTGATCTCTCCTTGCATCCCTGTGATCTCTCCTTGTGGTTGTATCCCTGTGTGTGCACACAGATCCATGCTGGAAGTCTCTGGTTTACTCTGATGTATTTAATTTGTGCATGTTGGATATAGAGAAACATTGCACAGAATTGTAAGTGACCGTGGAGAAATGGAGGCCAGAAAAGTTGTGTCTGCTCTATAGGAGTAAAAGCTGAGCTCATGGTTTTTTTTTTTTACCTCTGTATTTCATTTTCTGTGGTGAATTGTTAGCCCCTTTCATTGACAGTATTCCTGAGAAATGCCAGTGGGCTATTTCCCTAATCCAGATGCATGAAAAATAAAGTGACACAATGTGCTTGGAATTTTAATATCAAGGATAAAACCAGCAAAACTTTACAAAGGATTGGCACTGTAAACAAACCAGGCTTTATGTATTTAATTTATCTGCTGAGTACAGAGGCAGCATCTGTTTTCAGTGAGATGCTGCTTTTTTAAAATTTTCTTTCTCGAACCCAGCAGCTGGAATAAATGACATAGCAGCCAAATTAACAGCTGGAGGGAATGATTCTGCTGGAATGAGGGCATGGAAGGACAGCTGAGGAGGACAGTGGCAGGAGGAGTTGTAACCTCGGGATGTCCCAGGAATAACTCCCAGGCCCTTCCATACACAGCTCCATCTCAGGCAAGTTTCGTGCAGTGCTGCTGATTCCTCTGACATCCCTCTCCTCCCACGGAGCTGCAGGAAGCAGAACAGCAAAGGAGAGGTTCCCCTGAGCCCACCACACATCCATGATGCTGGAAAATTCCTACAGGACACGGGCCACAGTGTTGCAATAGGAACAAACCTGCCTCTCTCCGCTCTGTGACTGGAGAGCCAAACGTTTTGGCCTCAAGTCACGTTCTTAAGCTTCTCCCTTGGATTCCAGCTTCCAAAATACCAAAGTATAAATTCTCTTCTTTTGCTCTCCAGCCCGTGGGCTCACCACCTCAACCTGCTCCAGCAGCTGGGAGTGAGAGAGCTGCAGGAGCAGTCAGGGCTGGAAGGAAGGATGGAGCACCAGCAGGGCAGGACAAGGCTGAGATGAATTTCCCAACCCTCAGCAGATGACTGCCAGCACCCTCAGGAGGTGCCATCGGGAAGAGGAGCCCCTGGCTGCTGAGGAAGGACCAGCAATAAATGGACAAAAAGGTATTTTGGGGGTGGGTGCGTGGCAGAGGGGGCAGACAGTGGAGGGCTGGCATGGCTGGCCACAAGGCATAGTGGAATGAGGTTAAATTGCCTTTAATCCAATGAAGAAAATTAACTGGGTTTTTTTAATCATCCCAATTAAAGCTTTTACCACACCAGATTGTCCTGGTTAGAAGCAGGGCTCCATCCTAACTTGAATAACCAAGGCTCTCTGTTTAAATACCTGTTCTAGCCCTCTGTTTTCTCTCAGAGGGTCTGAACCTTTCTAACATTTAGGTCCTTCCATGCTGCCAGAGAGAACTGAGTGGATTTGAGAATAATATCGGAAATATTCTCCATATCCTTCTCTCCATGGCTGTGTGGCACTGTGGAGCTCTGGTTGCTGGTTTGCCCCTTATGGAAGGTTATTTTCTTTAACGGTGGCACTGGAATTAAAGTGTCAAATCCCCCTCCTGCCCTTTTTACCCTTTTGCAACGCTGGATGCAGCACCCACGCGAGGAGCCCACCCAGGGAAAGGATCACCCTGCCAGGAGCTGGAGAATTTTGGATGAGAAGCCCTACACAAATGCAAGATGACAGTGCTGATAGCATTAACTACCTTGTAGCTCTGTGTTTCAGGCGTTGGAGACGACTGAATGATTCAGAGGCTGCGTTTGCAGTAATAGCTTTGCACAAAGAGGTCACTTAGAGATAAAGTGGCAGTTAATTCAAACCAGAATTTCAGGCTCGGCTTTGCCTTTTTTCCCCCCTTCTCTGAAGGAAATGAGAGGTGACACAATTGGATTAGACACACATTTTAGGTCCTTTTTCAGAAACTGGGATGTTATTTGCTGAAAAGATTGTAACGGTTCCAGGCTGATAAATGCAGTACATTGTTTTTGGCATGCATATCAATTCTTAAAACAAATACTCTTTACCAGAAATTTTGTAGAAGCTCCTCTGGACTCTGGACAGTCTATTAGGTAAATATGGGCTTTGCAGCACCACAGGAAAATGTGGAGTTTTACAGAAGCTTTTCAAAGTTTGGCAACACCGTCCAGCCCAACTTCCTTTATTTTAGAACAAAGCTCTGGAGATAAGAGGAGTGAGGGAGATAGAGAGGTACTTTGATTGGCAAATGTGTCAGGAACAGAGATACAGAAATGGGAATCTGAGTGAGGCTGTTCCAGAAACCCCAGAGAAGCAGAGGACCCTTTCCTTCTCCAACACCACGATGTCTGGGATCACAGGAGGTGAGAGTGATCCAGCCTGCCAAGGAATGTGTGAAAAGCTGCCTTCTAGAAAGTACCTCTGCTCTTTGTGCACACGTTTGCCATCGAGTACCAGCGTGTGGGTACCAATTCAGGTTGTATTGACACACAGGTGCCCGTCTCAGTGCAGATATAGACTTGCAATTACTTTAATTTAATTGACCTTCATTTCAGAAACTGCTGGCAGCTCTTCAGAGAGCACCACTCCTCTTAGCCCTCTCCATCAGCCAGCTGGTTTCATCTTTGCTCGAGTTCTGTGAGACATTTTCCTTGCTGTGGAGCTCCAGTTTAGGAAGGATTCACCTGCTTTGGAGTCTGCTCCCAGGCCCAGAGCTGGCAGGACATCTTGTAACGTGCTGTGTCCAAACACTGTCTTGCCAACGCTGGAATGGAATTGTCTCGCTCAGTTTCGATAGCTCTGGATTCCTGGAGGTTCAACTTGTTGGAAAGTCAGAGCCCTTTCCATGGCCTAGGCCTGAGGGCCAAGCTCCAGGAAAAAAAAAAAAACAACAGTGTGGCTCAGTGAGTTCTTCTGGACAGGGGGCAGTTCTTCCTCCCTTTTTGGGCAGCAGGGAGGAAAAGTCACATCAGGGCCCACGGCGTGGCCAGGACCAGCTGTTGCCCTCTTGCTGTCTGAAACCAGCCCATCTCCACCATCCAGGTGGGAATTTTGGGTGGTTTTTGAGACAAACTCACCTGTGTGGCTCTCTGGGTTGTCATCCCTCCACCTCAACTGGCTCTTGCTGTCCAAACCCAGCCTATCTCCACCATCCAGGTGGGAATTTTGGGTGTTTTTCCAGACACTCACCCGTGTGGCTCTCTGGGTTGTCATCCCTCCCCTCAGCTGGCTCAGTAGAATCTTATCCATGATATTTGCTGGAAATCTTCTGGCTGTGGTCACAGGAGAGGTGTTTTCCTGCTTTGATTCACCTGTGGGAAGCACCTCGAACCTCCTGTGTCCAAGTGCAGGGCTGTGTTAAGGGACAGCTCCTGCCTTTTGATTTTCAGGTGATTTTCAGGCCACTGATTGGCAAGGATGAAGAAATCTCCCCGCAGATCTGCTGGGATATATTCAAGGAAGTGATAAAAAAACCAAGTGAAGGAAGTTATTGAAAAATACACATAGTTAATGACGGTCTAGATGAGCAATAAAACAAGGCAATATGGGGAAAATGTAAACAAGCCAGGGCTGAAGGGAAACAAAAGAAGTAAAAGTAACTTGAAGAACACTGGGAAAATCACTCAGAGACTGGACAAGCAGGGAGAGATCTGGGGGATGATCAGGAAAGCAAGGTGCAGAGCAGTGTCCTAAGGGTTAACTTCTCTGGAAATGCAGTTGGGCCAATAATACCAAGAATTAGAGGGGGGAAAAAAAGTGGTGAACCACATAGCCCAAAGGTGAAGTAAATATGGAAGAAATATTTTGAAGCCTGCCTTAGCCAGCCTTAGGAGATTGCAGTTCCTCCCTGCAATGCAAACACTGTGCACAGGTTTGAAAGGGCTCAGTTCGACCAGCAGAAAAGTCTGCTCCAAGAAGGAGTTAAAAAGGAGAGGTCCTCCTAGAAGGGATAAACAGCACAGCTGGCCTTTGAGGGCCACAAAAATCTGAAAAGATGTACTGGAGCAAGTGGAGGTTTGAGGTAGCTGAGTAAAGAAAATAGTGGAATGAACCCTGAGGAAAAGAGTTCCTTTCATTCCAAGCAATCCAGAGGTATAATTCATTGTCCTGATGAAATCAATTGTCAACAGGCTGCACTCAAGGCACAGAACAGGGGGAAGAGACAGAGTGGCTTCAAATCAGGGAATGTTGCAGTGGCCAAGGTTTCAGAAGCCAGGAAATACATGGAAAAGTGTGGAGAGTGCAGGCACTCCCTGTGAGTCCTCTGTCAGTGATTTAGCTGAGATGTGCTGTGGGAGGCAGAAAAAAACACAGGGAAAAACATGGAATTGTAGAATGTGCCACCCCTGCCATGGGCAGGGACACCTCCCACTGTCCCAGGCTGCTCCAAGCCCCAGTGTCCAACCTGGCCTTGGACACTTCCAGGGATCCAGGGGCAGCCACAGCAAATCTGGGAATTCCATCCCAGCCCCTCCCAGGGAACAATTCCTGCCCAATATCCCACCTAAACCTACTCTCAGTTTGAAGCTGTTTAATGCTCTGATGAAAGCTCTGCTTGAACTCTTACACCACAGAGCCGTGAGGATTTATGGGGTTAGGCAACTGCTTCACGGATCCAACAATTCCTAAATTTAGCGAATGACAAACCGGTCCGATTTCACCATCACGCTTTCTGATTCTTTTATCAGGCATTATAAAAGCTGGATGTATTACAGAACAAAGTCACTGCAAGCCTGATGTTAAGGTCCAGGTGCAGGTGCAATTGCAGATCTGCCAGACATTCTTAGGTTGCAAAGAAACCTGGAGGATTATTTTAGCAATAATTGGCATGTGGGTGCATTAGTTGCCCCTAGAAAAAGGAAGTTATAAAACAAGCGGGTTGTTATGTGAACCCTGTAAGCTTCGTCTTAGCCAGGCATTCTGTGGTGCTTGAGGTTAAAAGTGTGGCATAAAGTGTTATATTTAATTTCAAATATGAATGTATCAGGACAGAGCATGAACAGTGTGTTTTGGTGGACTGAATGACATCATCAATAAAAGTAGATAATCAGGCACTTAAATGCTGAAGTTGGAACAATATTGGGTGTAAAATACAATCATTTGGAAAAAAGAAATGCTGGAAAGCAGCTCTGAGGAGAAGGATCTGGGGTCCTGGTGGACAGTGAGCTGTCCATGAGCCAGCAGAGTGCAGAAGGTCTGGGGGGCATGGGGATGAGCATTCCCAGCAGGTCAGGGCTGATCCTGCCCCTCTGCCCAGCCCTGGGGGCACCTCTGGCTNCAGAAGGTCTGGGGGGCATGGGGATGAGCATTCCCAGCAGGTCAGGGCTGATCGCTGCCCCTCTGCCCAGCCCTGGGGGCACCTCTGGCTGCTGTGCCCAGCCCTGGATCCTCAGCACAGCAGGGACAGGAGCTCCTGGAGCTGAGGAAGGGCCTGGAGCATCTCCGTGCCCAGGAAAGGCTGAGGGAGCTGGGGCTGCTCAGCCTGGAGAGGAGCCCCAGGGAGAGGGGCCTCAGTGTCCCTGGGTGTCCCTGGGTGTCCCCATGTCTGTCCCTGTGTGCAGGGAGGGCAGAGCAGCCCCAGGCTCTGCTCCAGGCCCAGCAATGGCCCCAGAGCCCCGGGCAGGGACTGAGCCCAGCAATTCCCCTGCACAGGAGACACAACTTGTGCCCTGGGCAGTGCCCAGCCCTGAGCAGAGCCCAGAGAGGCTGGGGAGTCTCTCCCTGGGGATATTCCAGAGCCCTCTGGACACAACCCTGTGCTCTGGGATAACTCTGCTCCAGCAGCATGTCCCCAGATGAAGCTGCAGTCTGGAGGGTTTGCAGCCTCCCAGACCAGACCTACTGGAACAAACACATTTGTACTCCCAGAGACCTTTGGACAGCTCTAGTCTTTATTGGGGCCTGTAGGGAGACAGGCTTTTCCTGTCTGTACAGTGACTTTCAGACATATTTTGTGTGGATGATAAAATCAGGAGAATGTGTGGGGGTATATGAGGCCACCTGGGTGTGATTTCCTAACAGCAGACGTGGGGTTTTGTCCTGGGGTTGTTTGTGGCTGTTTGAGTGCTGCTCAGCATCTCAATCCTAATGCTAAATCCTAATCCTAAAATCTGTGTTCTTTAACACCCCTAGAGAGCCTCTTCAACCACGGGTACCTGTAGTTCAGCATTTAGATCCATGTTTTGAGGCTCTTTCAGGCGTCCTGCTTTTGAGAAATGGAGAATATTTAATGCCCTTGACACTGGCTGACCCAGCCTGTGGCAATGGTTGGGAATGTGCAACCCTTCAGTTCTTAATTAACTGCTTGAGAAAAACAAGTGTCCCGGGTTAGAGACACTCAGAGGGACAAAACAGACCCAGCCCCCTCTCCTGGCACCTTGAAGATTATATTTAATACCATTTTTCAATAGTTGTCCCTGAAACCAGCTCCTGATAAAAATACCGTGGAGTTAATTGTCATTAAAGGAGACTCTTGGTATCTCCCAGTTAAATCTCTCTTTTCTTCACCTGCTGCCATTTGCAAGCCTAAACAGTCCTTGCAAACATTAACAGGGAGAGAGCTCTGATTTGTTTTTCGTGCTTTTAATTTTCTCCTTCACATGATGGATGGGTGGGATTTATTGTAGCTCAGAGGAACAAACCAGTTGTTATTCAATCTGCCCCAGGCAAGCCACCCCGGCAACAGCCAAAAATAATAGCCGTGGTCCCTGAAAAGATTCTGCTCAGAATTTCTGAAGGAATTCACCTTTGGGGCAGGGAGCAAGCATGGAAAAATGCAGCCCCAAAGGTCAGCATTTTGCAATGCCCGTGGCACATGAAAATAGGAGGTTGTGATGGAAACTGTGGTGCAATCCTGGTGACAGTGGGTGCAGCCAGCACCCCTTGTCCATCCTCCTGTCATGGAGCCATCACTTGCTGCCCCTGTCATATCATGGATTGGGTTTTTCTGCCTCTCAATGCCGAGTTCTGCAGATCAACGATGACAACTCTGCTTTCTACGAAGATTTGATCTTGGAAGTTGAGCCTTTTCGGCGCTGTCTGGACAAATGTTTGCCCTTGGTGTTTGGAAGATCACTTTCCCTATCTCCTTGTGCCATGATCTCTGTTGGTGATAGCGAACTTCAGGACAATCTTTGTGCACACGCCCTGCGCTGAAAACTCTGTGCCCTTCCCTTTATTGCCCTCTTTTCGTGCACTTTCTGTGGTGTTCCACGCTCTGTCAACCTCGGGAGTTGTCTGTAGGCTCACTTCTTAATCCTCTTGGATAAAGTTTGGCAAAAGTACACCCTTCAGTTCCTTTCATTGAAGCCAGGAGTTATTTTTCCAGGAAGACACGTTTAAAAATGCACAAAGGTACTCATTTAATTTGCTCTGCCTTTTTACTGCTGCCTCCTGAGAGGCCATCTAGTCTGGCTACCTGAAACCAGTAGCAGTAATGCCACATTTTTGTCCCAAATAGTCCCAGCTTGAAGAAATTCGGCAAAGAAAGTTCCAAGCAGGTATTTTCTCATGGCTCTTAGTGGTGCTCATGAAAAGAAGTTTCCAAATAAAATAAACCATTATTTCTAAAATTATTCTGAAGCAAAGCTCCATTAAAATGTCCCAGACGTTTTAAAGGTAAGGGAAAAAATCTAATCTACCTGCTGGACACTGCTGAGAAATGTGTTTGAGAATGAAAGATTGTGACCCCATGGCTGGAGAATGCAGGGTAGGCTTTGCAGATTTAGTGATCCAAACAAACCTGAAATCTGATTAGGAGAGATTATTTTTTTTTTTTCTTTCCCTTCTCAATGTTGTCTTCCAAAGTGTGCTACTGAAGATAAATGAAATTGAAGATGAAAGTTTCTCTTGGACTGAGGAATGCTTGTCGTGTCACATTAACAGGAGGTATCCAGTGGTTGAGGAGCTGGGGTTTTCCAGCAGTTCCCAGAAGGATTCCTGGTCATCAGGATGGCTCTAAGCTAGGGAAATTCACACTTGAGGAGAAACCACAGAACACCCAAGAGAGAGACCACCATGGGTCAAAGGGAGGAAAATGACAGACCAGGCAAAGCTGCCTCTGTTTCTTGTGGTCAGTGGCTCTCCCTGGAAGCTGGATGCTTCCAGCCCTGCCTCTCCAGCATCCCCAGGAGCAGCTCTTCTAGCCCATAACCCTGGGTCATTGCTTGGGCCAGACTTCCTGCCTGCAGCTGAGAACGATACTGAGGATCATGCCTTGTGGAGCACAGTTTTCCATGAGCGTGGATCCAATCCTGTGGCAGCAAATCCAACCTCGTGTTACAGCCATGACACACAGAGAACACACAGAATCACTGGGTTGGAAGGGACCTCCAAGACCATCGAGTCCAGCCCAGCCCCAGCACCTCAACTAAACCCTGGCACCCAGTGCCACATCCAGGCTTTATTTAAACACATCCAGGGATGGTGACTCCACCACCTCCCCAGGCAGAGGATTCCTGTACTTTATTATTCTTTGAGTGAAAAGCTTTTTCCTAATATCCAACCTATGGACCTGATGGACCTGGAGAGTTTTCTGCCCTTGGAAGTGCTGCAGGAAGCAGCTACTTCCCCATGGGGATGTTCATGCATCCTGCTGGCTCGTGATGTGGCAAACCGAGCGTGCACCCACCACAGAGTATCACAAAGCAAAGATACCAGGACCAGTTCCAGGAATCTGAGGTGAATTTTTGCTGCTTTGGACATTCTGACCAGATTGGCAGGGGAGGGGAAATTAAAATCCCACTTGGATCTGAAGCCCATGGTCTTTTTCGCTCTGGTGTGGAAAGCCAGCTTGGATTTGAGTTCCTGCTTGTGAATCTTCCCCGTCTTTGGGCAAGAACCAAACCCAGAAGATGCTCATTTCCACGGCCAGGGAGAAGGCAGCCAAATGTGCCTGGGAATGAGTGACTTTTCTCAGGAGGCTGTTTTTCCTCCAGAGCTGTCTGCTACCTGGAAATCCTTTTGCTGTCTTGGGTGGCAACATGTCAGTATTTCTGTCATCAAGACGCAAAAATTCTGGGCAGAAACTTAAATTTGGAAGCTGTCGAAGTCCTTTCACCCCTCACAGGACAGCAGTGGAGCTGGGGGTCCGAAACCCTGAGCCAGCTGGATGAAGAACAAACCACCTTCCCTAATGTGAGCAGATAAGACACATCTCAGCGACTGCAGCCTTCTCACGTCCAAACCCCTTGGGATGAAGTTTTGGAAAGCTGCGGTAACAGGGTTTCCACAGAGGTCACCGCCCGCTTCATTGAGAACAGAGCCGGGCTCTTCTCAGCCAGATCCTTCTGTGTGAAGCTCATCAAGCAGAATAAAATCCTGTTTCCAGTTATGTGCTTTCCATGTGCACAGCTCTCCCCCAGGAGCAGCAGTGTCAGCCACAACCTCTCGTAATGCAAAGAGCACATTGCGGAGGGCTTGTACTCAAACCACGGCGTTAACCCGGAGCGGGCTGGGAAAATGGGCTGTGAATTCCTCGGGGTGGCCGCTGCTGCATTGTCAACAAGGATGTGACAAAAGGAAAAAGATGGAAAAACGTGTGTTGAGCATGCTAAGAGCACGTGTAAGTGGGGAGAGTGTGGTGTCTGGTTTTTTTGGAGTGTGAAGATTCCTGTCCCACGGGCCCGGCCAGCACAGGGAGGACGTGGAGCTGCTGGAGAGAGCCCAGAGGAGGCTCCAGGATGAGCAGAGGGATGGAGCAGCTCTGCTGGGAGGAAAGGCTGGCACAGCTGGGATTGTTCAGCCTGGACAGGAGAAGCTTTGGGCTGAGCTCAGGGTGGCCTTGCAGGGCCTGAAGGAGCCCCAGGAAACCTGGAGAGAGACAATTCCCAAGGGCTGCAGGGACAGGACACAGGGAATGGCTTCAACCTGAGAAATGACAAGTTTAGATGGGATGTTGGGAAAAAATCCTTTCCTGGGAGGGTGGGCAGGTCCTGGAACAGAATTCCCAGATTTGCTGTGGCTGCCCCTGGATCCCTGGCAGTGCCCAAGGCCAGGTTGGACACTGGGGCTTGGAGCAGCCTGGGACAGTGGAAGGTGTCCCTGCCCATGGCAGGGGTGGCACTGGATGGGATTTAAGGTCCCTTCCAACCCAAACCATTCCACAACTCCATGAATTGCATTTCCTGCAGCACCTTCAGGCCCAATATTTTACCTCTATTTCATGGAAGTCTCCGTAATGAATTTTAACTCTGTCAAATCTGTTTTTATCAAGAACTTCATCAGTAGGAATCAGGTGAATGGTTTGATGAATGGATGAATACTGTAAAGCACATGGGAAAAGACAAAAACCAGAGGACTGTCTTCAAACAACTGAAGAAAACACAGAGTACATAAAGCACAAATATCTATGTTTAACAAGACAAGGCTCAGCTTTACACATGGATTTAGTTGTGTAAAGGCACAAATAGGTGTTTAGCAGTTCTCAGGTGACACCTCTGCCTGCTGAGGACATCCTGAACTTGTTTTGTGCAAAAACCATTCCTCTGGTTTTTATAACAATGCCCATTCCTTTATATCCTGGGTCTGATTTTTAACTCATAATTTTGGGATTCACAGGAACAGAGAAAAAGATAAAAGGCTTGAAGGGTGGCTGTGACTTTTCCCCATTCACACCACACACATCCTTCTGAGCTGGACCACGTTCCACATGGGAAACCCAAAGCGCTTTTTCAGTAAAATAACTGATTTTTGGATCAAGTTGCAGGTGCAGATTTGATGAGCGGGGCTAACTTTTCTGCCAGAGATGGAGTTTTATTGTTTCTTTTCCTTACTTAACTTTATCCAGAGCCAACAGAAAATCTGAAAATGCCCTGAGCAAGCCTCTTATCACCATGGGGTTTCCTGCTCAGCTTTATTGAATGGCCAAGTTTGGATCAGTATTTCAACATCTGTAGCCCACAATTTTGAACTCACCTGTTGTTGCTGCAAGGAAAGAGTTTTATAAGCCCTGGTACTGATGTAAAGCTGAAGAAAAAACCCTGAGTTTATGCATTTTTGAGGGTATGAACGGACAAATTAACTTCTCCTTCTGGTCCACCTCAGCAGCAGTGTGGGAACAGCCCCAGAGCTTGTGGGAACCCACAAGGAAGTGACACTTGTTGAAGGTGGAAAACTGTGCAAAGAAAGGTATTTGCATTTTTAAATCATGCACACGAAGCTGGGAAATGCCCATGCAGCTCCAGCTCTGCTCTCTGCTCTGCTGCTCTGTTTTCCAGAATGGAATAAGAATCCACAGAGCATCAGTAAAAAGATTAAAAACTCAACTGTTGTGCGTATTTCAGAGCATATTCCTCATATTATGATCTTCCAAAGCCCCTCACACTACAGGGGATTTAATTTTACCATGTTGCCAGAAATCCTGGTTTGGGGGATGTGTGGGAATAGCACATTATTCATTTAGGATTAGGGCAGTTTGTCAAACTTTACCCAGAAGAAAGAAGGGGAAAGGGTTTGACTGGGAATTTTTAATAATGTATAATCCCAGCTGAACGTAATTTAATTGGATAGCGAAAGAGAATTCCTGGTATAGGTGTTTCGTCCCATGACACAGCTCTGCCAACAGAACAGCTCATCTGAAAGCAGAAAAAGACCTTCACAAGCATTTTTATATATAAATATAAATATATTTATAGCTGTTTCCATCTCCCTCATAGTAAATATAGAGAAAGAGACACCACTGCAACAGGTTCATGGATTCGGGGAAACAATCCCAAGTCGTGTGAAATTCTTTAGTCTCTGGCAAAGTGGAAAAAGAAAAAAAAAAAAAAAAAATCACCTCTAAGTGTTGCCCTTTTAAATGCAAAACAGCTGCTGCCTACTGGCACTGCCTGAATGCTGCCCTTGGCGGCAGAATTCCAGCTCCTGCTTCCCTCTGGTCGCATGTCATGGCATTATTAGTATCTGTTAATGGCATTTAGATCCCCGTTTAGCAGGGGTTTGGCTCTGGCTCTGCTGTGTTCCCTGGGGATTTGGGCTGGGAAAAGTTTGGTCGGTGAAGGACTCATCCCAGTGTTTGAAGGATGGGAAAGGGGAGGAAGTTATCCAGGCACTGCGGGATGCGCCTGCAAGGTGATGCTGAGTTATCCCGCCCGGGAGTAGCTCGCTGGGATCTGGAATTCCCAGGAATTACGGCATGATGATATATCCAAGGGCATCGCATGAGCCTTTCTGGTGCTGCGGCAGCTTCCCTTCCCCTGCTGCTGTTTGCATTCCCAGGGAATCCCACCAAATTCCAGCGGGGTACCAATGGCAGTGCACAGGTTTTAAACCCTCCGAGGTTCCTGCCTTCATCCCGCTCAAATCATCCCTGCCTTGTGCTCTCTGCAGCTGGGAAACAAAAGCAGAAAGGCACCCAGGCAAACCCAGGAAAAGCCATCAAACTAAAGGAGTGTTGTGGATAAACACTTTGGAAAATCTGGGATTTCAGCTGCTGCAGCTCAGTGTGTGTGACAACCACAACCTGAATTTATTTCAGATGAGTTTCAAGCTCCCTTTTGCCCACAGGAAAGGGGGTGATCGATAACGTTGACTTTTTATCCTTCTTCCTCTTTTCTTAGCCTTACACAACCACTCATGACCTTATTTATTTAGGAAATAAGGCCTTTCAGGGACTTTGATCAGCCTGGCTGAAGTTTCTTCAAAGATTAACTGACTTCTTCAGAAGTAAATCAGTTTCCTCTGAAGCAGGTATTTGCTCACCACGTAACAGGGTGTTGAGAGCTGTGCAGTTATAAAGTTTGCTGGGCTCAGCTGTAGATTTCCTTAACACACACTGCTGACATCACTGTGTCTCCTCTCGGACTCTTTTTCTTTTTTTTTTTTTTTTTTTTTCTTTCTTTTTCCCTCCCT